>MU831949.1:0-85000 GCA_029204225.1 Diphasiastrum complanatum
GCAGCTCCTTTCTGAGCAACTCTTCTTTGGTGGAAGCAGAAGCTGCAAGCTTCTTGCTGGGGGTATGCCAAACCCTAGCCGTCACATATCTGTTGGAAAACTCGAGAGCCAGAATGTAAGGCTTCACATATTTGGTCATCCGCAAACGCAGTTTAGGGAGCGATGCAGCAGCAGACGCCATAGCTAACAAGGAAAGGAATGCTCACGATCCTCTCTCTCTCTCTCTCTCTCTCTCTCTCTCTCTCTCTCTCTCTCTCTCTCGCTCGGGGTTTAAGTTCTTATATGAATGACCCCCCGCAGGTTCGATTCCCTGTGGAGACTTGAAATCACCTTAATGCTATAATATCATAAAAAATTTATCATGCCAAAGGCCTATTTGAAGGATTAGCATATTTCACATCATCACTGGCATGCCAATGATGGTGTAGACATCATCTAAGGGTGCTGGTGGGTTCTTCACCACCACCCTCTCTGCTTCCCCATCACTAGCATGCATACCAGTGATGATGCAAAGACCATCCAAGGGCGCTAGTGGGTTCTCCTCCACCACCCCCTCTGCTCCCCTATCCCTCCTTGCCCTTCCATCGTTGGATGGAAGGGCCGGCCTAGCACTGCCACTGTTGACTTGAAATCACCTTAATGCTATAATATCATAAAAAATTTATCATGCCAAGCATATTTCACATCATCACTGGCATGCCAATGATGGTGTAGACATCATCTAAGGGTGCTGGTGGGTTCTTCACCACCACCCTCTCTGCTTCCCCATCACTAGCATGCATACCAGTGATGATGCAAAGACCATCCAAGGGCGCTAGTGGGTTCTCCTCCACCACCCCCTCTGCTCCCCTATCCCTCCTTGCCCTTCCATCGTTGGATGGAAGGGCCGGCCTAGCACTGCCACAACAGTGGCAGTGCAGAATACGTTGCTCCCTCTTTCAAGGGTGGTGTCACATTTATTGGCCTTGTCTTTAAGGTTATACTATGTCTTGAGGTTGGTCAATGGAGTTTGGAAGAAAGTCAGTCTTAAAGGCTAAAGAGTGGAGGTGATCTCAATTTTGAGAATTGGATGCCTCAATTTACAATGTTAGGCTTGTGAATGTAACTCTTGTTGTAATTTGAGTGTATGAGTCAAGCAGTCCGTAGGTGAAGTGCGAAGTTATTGCTAGTGGCTTTAATGCAAAAATTTATCTTTTACATGCAAGACTTATTTGGGAGTCATGCATTACTTTTGCATGTAAAAGAATAGGTCATTGAAAGCATTATCGGGACTCTGATCTTTGTAAGCATGGGTAATTATATTTTCTACAACTCGAGTTTGCACATGCATTGCATTGACAATCTATGAGGAGAAATGTATCATAAAAGAGGACCACAACAGAACTAGCCACTTTTTTATGAGGACAATGGTGTTGTGGAGATCTGCCCACTGCATAGAGGGCCCCCTATCAAGCTTGAGTTTGTTAGTTTCTACTACACGGTATGTAGCTTGTCTGATTTCCTATTGATGCATTCATCTCTTTACGATAAGAAAGCTTGGCACTTTGTTGTGAGTAGGATATATCCTCACTACACAATAAGGTTTATAGCATCTCTTTTGAATGGTTATGCATGGATTGATGATCCGGTATCCAGCAATGGACCAGTGATGGATCATATTCCATTCTTATGGCACTTTTTATGATAAACTAACTCGTTGTCCAGCGATGGAGCATGCTCAAAAAAATGGCTTACATAGAAGAAAATGTGGTCCGTTGTCCACTAGTGATGGATCAAGCAAAGCTTTTTGCTCTTTATTTGATTGAAAACTATCTGTTGTTTGTTGTCCAGCTGTTCCTGTCCAGCGATGGGCTACTGCTTATCTCCACAAACTTTTTTTTATAATATTGACCGCATGCCAACGATGGTTATGTGGCATACATTTTATGTAGCTTCAAAAGTATGTTTACATTCTACAAATCCAGCAATGAAGCACTCATAAGTTCTGCTTGTTTTCTGGCGGGTGATCAACTCACCATTGCACATATATGTGAATGATGATTTTTTTGCTATTTTGCTAAGTACTGAAAGGCCACCTACAAGTCCAGCGATGGATCAAACTTTGTTTTCATTCTATCATACATGAACTACAACTCAGAATCTTGCACGATCAGTTCTTATTGCTATCTCTCATGCATATGTCAGGTTGCTAGCATACTGTCTACTGGTTTATACTTCGAAGATGATACTAGTATTCACTCACTAATGGAGATAACATGTACATCTTGTAGCATCGATTATAACTACGGCCTTCTTTTTCGGTTAGGTTCGGTTTCAAACCATCTATCTATAAGCATCTATGCAAGTACATACATAAAACCCTTTACTCCTCATTGATATAGCAACTGATGAGTGGTTGTCTCTAATATTCTGATCTCTGTTATTTTGGAAAGGTTGTTCATTAAGATTATCTTAGACATCATGGATATGCGTAAGATAAAAGGTTCTTACAAAAGGATTAGAATGGCACAAATCTGCCCTAATACCTTGTAAAAACCACGAACACTGCATTTAATATATAACCTATCTATAATGGTGTCATAAATACCATGGGCCGAATATG
Organism: Diphasiastrum complanatum; assembly: GCA_029204225.1. NCBI lineage: Eukaryota > Viridiplantae > Streptophyta > Lycopodiopsida > Lycopodiales > Lycopodiaceae > Diphasiastrum > Diphasiastrum complanatum. The sequence goes on from MU831949.1 coordinate 2,603, forward strand.
TAGTTTTAATAAACACAAGTTTATTCAAAACAACATTATTCAATCATGGCTATTGTAAAATCATACCCATTCAGTTGTCATATCAGAGCATGGTGAGATACAATTGGAAAGCATGGATATGCTCAGGAGTATGGACAGTAGTGAGTGACTGGTTTTCTGAAAGTTTTCACATGGATTAGAATGGCATGGATTTGCCCTAATATGAGCACACGTATTCACACCATATCTTTTAGCGAGATACAATATATATGGTGAAAACTATTCGTACTTATACACAGGTGAAAACTATTCGTACTTATTCACAAAACAAAATGAATTGATATGGACCAACGTTTGCGAAGACTAGACTATGATTTAAAACGTTATTTATGTTGTTAAGTGGTATAGCTTCTTTTGGACATGGATAACAACTAACGCTTAACTATGACACCTATCTTCCCCACTGTACAAACTCGTGCGGTTTTGTTTTGTGGGATGGTGGCAGACACCAGCTAGACGTTTTGAAAGTGGTTATGCTTTATGGTGCTTTACAGTACTGTATTTTACTTTTTAGCTATACTTTACCTTGTTGGATTATGAATAAAGGCTTCAAAGGGTTTAAAGTTGCTTTGTCAAGAGGAACTATGTGAAATTGTGTAAGTCTCTCTCTCTCTCTCTCTCTCTCTCTCTCTCTCTCTCTCTCTCTCTCTCTCTCTCTCTCTCTCTCTCTCTCTCTCTCTCTCTCTCTCTCTCTCTCTCTCTCTCTCTCTGTTAAACTCTCTAGGTTTCAACATTTTTTTTCATGAAACTGTCATGAGTTTGCTCAATCTTGCTTTTGGAATTTCCATTATCTGCAAAAACAATTCCCACAAGATCTTTGAATTAAAAATTGTTGGTTGGTGGCCAATGGCTCAAGAAGCCAATCAAGAAACATAATCAAGGAAGATAGCAAAATCCCAGCTGAAAAACTTAAGTTCCTTGCTTACATATTGACTACTTGATCCCTTCCTCTCAAAATGAAATGAAATAGTTTTTATCAGACTCACTTGTGCATGTTGATGAGCCACAATCTCTCTTCTCAAGTTTTCTTACAATTATTTCATAAGGACAATGTTTTTCTCAAGATCCTTCTATAAAATAAGATTTCATAATATGCCAAAAAAACATAGGTGAGGTCACTTTTTTAATTCATAATATGCAAAAAAGAGTAAGAAAATGTGAGGTTCAACATTATGGTGTTTTCATGGCTTCCAACAAACAAGGATCAAATGCATAGTCTATTGAGGAATCACAACTTTTGCAACATTTATGGCTCTTCAACAATGAGAAAGAATCTTACTATTATGTTTGAGATGGAAGGGGATTAAGTGGATTCCATTAAATGCACTCACATGCCACATTTCTCCCTGACTTTAAGAAAAAGCCCTCCATTCACCACCCTTTCCTTAAAGCCTTCTCTTTAAAACTTTTCATTTTATGAAGGCCGGGACATCAAATGCCAAATTTTGACTTTAACATGAGGCTTGAGTTTTGATTGGATGCAAGAGCAGAGACACAGACCTTAAAGTAAGTGAAGATGTATGGGGTACTCCCCTCTCATCTTTCTTGTCTTCTCTTGCCCCAAGGTTGGATACTTCAATGCCACCTCGGAGTAAATCCCACTCCATCTTAAAGGAAGAAAAGCCTCTTGAAGTGGCTTCCACTAATCAAGCCTCCACCCCCTAACAAATTTGAAATGTAAAAACATCTGTATATCATCTACAAACCAAGTAATGATCATAAAATCTTTAGAGGATATGCAAAGTGCAATCGAATCAACAATTAGGTACATTAATGATTCCTCCCAAGAAACTTGAAGGTATACATTCAAAATAGTATATTGAGTCAACTTCCAAATATATTGTCGAATCAGCTACACAAAAATCTAATACATTCTTTTTCGAGAATGTGGTTATCAATCCAAAGTCTGCTCTCAAATGCTAATAAATTCAAAACACCACCAAGTGTAGTATGATTCGATCTTTATTGTGTGTCTTTAGTCAAACAACCAGTAGCATAAAGATGTCTTCAACATCAAAAGAGGAGATCACAAGTGTAACCATATGGTATACTTCCAAATCTGCTGCAACTATATCAAGCTTCAAACATTCACTTGACAATCCTCAAAGGTGGTCATTACTTCTTCCATAGACACACAAGAAGCTGCTTCCAAAAAGATCTTTAGACATTTTCTAGAATTTTCAAAATACCATAGAAGGTTAGGTTTATGCACAAAATATCTCACACGTGTCTTCTCTAAAGAATCCATAATGAGATTGGACACACAAACAGCCCTCCCTGAAAGAACCTACATTCTCAATCTCAAAATATTTTAGATATTGGACCACTATAAACATAAAGTGAATCACTACAATGCGTAATCCAAGTGTAGTGCTCATAATATATGGAAGAATTAGAATGATTTCAACTACAAGATTCTTAAATTTTAGACCAAGTTCGCTTTTGTAGTTGGTGAACTCTAAGGCATAATGCTTTAGCCTATCCAAAACAACAAAATTTTCTATTTTCTCAAAAAAGTGACTCCATATGTACAAGTCCCCGGATCTTGTATCTACAACAAGAACTCTTCTAGAATCATTTGGCACAACACATTGTTTGCTGTCCAAAACTACTTTATGTCCTAAATCAATGCCCAACTTATACAAAATAAAACTATATGACAAACTGGGAACATAAAACACATTTTTCAATATTCTAGAAAGGCCATGAAGATTTAGTTTGATAGTATCTTTCCACAATTCCATCACCCAAATGACTTTCTTCTTGAAACCAAAAGCTGAATACTTCACAAACGTAATAAAATCAAAACACATATGTCCTGTGGCACCTGCATCAAAGTGCTAACTGTTAAGACCAAATCCTTTTCAGATTTAGCCACGAAGACATATTCTATTTTTTAGTCTCTAAATTGTCCTTTTTATCTTCTTCAACAACTGCATGGACCTAAGGTCGATATCTACTCTTCAACAATTTGTGGTCCATCATATGGCCTTTCATTTTGCAATAATGATAAATGGTGCTCATTAAGAATTTATATTTGGATGGGCTACTATCATTTCTATTATTTTGGTCAAGAGAACTAAACTATTGCTTTCAATGAGTCTTGTTTTTACCTTTCATAGGCTTGTTGCCCCTATTAGCACCAAAGATATGTTAGATTTATCTCCTCTTCTCTCCTAAATCTCATGTGAATATGTTTCCATTCACATTGCTGCATTTTTCCTCGCATTGTCGCACAATCTGTAGAAATGCACGAAAAGTCGATGACAGTCTTCATTCGACTTGCCCGACGTTTCCTTGCCCAAAGTCTTTGATGATCATCGAAAGTTCAAAATGGAGCTCTTGTAGCAGGATCGACATCAAAGTCATCAACATCGAAGTCCACGTCATTGACATCGAAGTCACCGATGTCCTGACATCAAACTCCATCGACATCAAAGTCCTCTACTTCCACATCATCGACTTCAGCGACATCGACGTCATTGACATCGAAGTCTTCTCAAGGCAAACCCCACACAGTCCCGACGTCATCGGCAAATCGACAAACTTCAATGTCGGAGCCTCCTCACACTCACCTCATACATTTCATCTGTGAAATGAAAATTGTATATAGTTGATCATTGCAATCAATTAATTATTCAACGAGACAGACAATGTAGATGCTTTCATGTATAAAACTGAAAATAACCAAAATCATCAATTTTGCTTGTTTTTTCATAAAGTTGGATAGTAGGTGGCTGTAAAGCACCATGTAGAGCTTGTAAAGAGTTGAACCAAAGTCTTTTGAAGCTTTCCTTGAAGTTAGAGCCAAGAATTCCATGAATTGGACTTGTAGAAGGTTAAAAAGACCAAAAAATAGCTCAATCCATAAGGAGATCATGCTGGAAATTTTTACATCATGATTAGCATTCCTTTTTAACTTCCCAGAAAGGTATCAGACTTGTAAATTGATGGCCAGTGGCTAATGCTCCATCTCCATCAAGTTTGAAGCTATTCCACAACAACCGCAACGAAGAAGATACGGTCACCCACGAAGTCCCCGAAGCCCGAAGTACCCAACAAATAATACAAGAAATCGTGTACGTCAACTTCGAGATCAAATCTCGATGAGCGTGATAGTTTGAATGTCACAACTCTGCTGTTAAGCCCATGCAGTTAAGCAAAGTAGCAAGACATAGTTAGCTAATGTTTCTAGCTTAAGCTATCTTGTAATGCTTATCTAATCAGATCTTGTAATCAAACCCAACATGTTATATATTGGATATTGGATACATACATGGTAGTGGATGTGTGTTAGTCTTGTAGTAGCAGACACACATTGTCACAATTACAGACATAGAATTAGCAGTAGCTAGTTTTACTCATGAGAGAGAACTCCTCTCTTGTGTTGACGTGCTGATCTGGAAAACAGACAGCACCCAAAAGGTTTTGTTATTGTAAACTCAATTTTGATAATATAGAAGAGTTGTAACAATCTGCTCATTGTGTGCATAATCTGTGAATGATTCTATGGTGCTTTCTATCAGTGGATTATATTTCTGTTGTTTTTCAATCTTAGTCAATTAATATTATCTACTTCTTATAAAGTTTTTACATCAAATCTATAGTGTCAGTCTGTAGTTCAGAGGAGGATTGATTGTCGATATGAAACAATAACTTCGCCCGGCCTGATCGACTCCATCTGAACCTCATATCAATGAATCACGATTGTCCGACTTCGAAGTGCTCGAATTCTCAACAACATCCAATCAAAGATATGCATAGTCCTTGAGGCAGATGGGTCGAATTTCTTGGCCCAGAAAGTAAAGACTTCACTCATACTGAGAGGAGAAGCTCTATGGCCCTGGGTGGACGGCACCGAAGAGATGCCTACAACCACATGCAAAGAACTTCGAGAATGGAAGGAGAAGAACGACAAAGTAGTAGCAGTCATTTCCTCTTCCGTCAAAGACAACATTACCCTCAACCTAGCATCAATCTCTAATGACAGAGAGATGTGGGATGCACTCATAAGCATATTTTAGACCAAGTCATGAAATCAAATAATGCATCTAGAAGATCAACTCACCTATCTAAGATGGGATGGCAGAGATCTCACTAGCTTCATCAGAAAGATGAAGAATTTGTTTCTGTCACTGCACAATGTGGAACATAGCATGCAGTCTCACAAGAGAAGCAGCTCAACTACTTGCTACATAAGATCGTTCTAGACTACCATGACCCTACTGGCTAAAGATCCTGCTATGACCTTCGACAAGGTCATTATCGACGTCAAGGAAGAAGTCGAAGCAAGAGAGCACTATGACGACAATATCAAATCTAATCATGCTCTCTACAACAACAAAGACCAGTTGAAGAATAAGGCTCATCCTAAGAGGGAGTTAGCTAGAAGACAGGACCGAAATCAGCTGACAGAGGGAGATCAAGAAAGAAGGAGCAAGAGCAAGCAGCAAGGTAGTGACAAGAAGACATGAGACAAATGCAGACGTGATGAACACACAGTCAATAAGTGTTGGTTGAATCCAAAAATCGAGTGCATACATTGCCACAAGAAGGGACATGCAACCATGGATTGCTATCAGAATTCAAGAACCAAGAAAGCACAAAGCAGAAAAGAGAGCTCAAACAACACATCACATGAAGAGAAACCTAAATCCTCCAAGATGGGTGAAGAACAAGCAAGCAAAAACTCAACTGCTTGTTTATGTATTGATGTGTGTGTTACATCATCAATCGACTTTCAAGAAGTCGTTCTTGATTCAAGTGCAACCTCACATTTTGTGATGACCAAACAGGTCATTGTTGACTTTCAACAACCCGATTTCTCCAGATACATAATTCTTGGAGATGGATCAAGACATGAAGTGAATGGAACTGGAGCATTGTGGCTCAACACTAATGGCAGAGACCAAAGACTGGAGGATGTCCTATACATGCCGACATTGCAAAAAAATCTATTATCAGTTGCAAGGATAGCAGATGCAAGCATGCATGTGACATTTACAAATGAAACATGCAATGTAATTGATGCCAGCACCAATACACCGATCACTCAAGAAAAATGCTTAGGCAACCTATATCATCCGAGGGTACGCCTACCAATAGAGCAAGCTCATCAAGTCCATGAGTTGATGGATGTTCTATGGTATAGAAGACTGTGTCATATGAACCTGATGGCATTGTACAAAGCAAGCTAGCATGGAGCATTCACAGGAGTTTGCATCAAATATGCAACCAGTTCGACGTCCTGTGATGCATGCATCAAAGGCAAGATGTCTCATACACTCTTTACCAGAGATTCTTTCAGAATAACAAAGCTCTTGGAATTGGTACACTCCGACATCTGCGGACCTTTTGATGTGTTCTCTGTACAAGGATCAAGATACTACATCACCTCCATTGATGATTTCAGTAAGTTTGTTGGTGTCTACTTCATCCACAACAAGTCTAAAGCTCTCGATAAGTTTACAGAGTATGTAAATTGGGCTGAGAAATGGACAGAGAAGAAAGTCAAGCATATTAGAACCGATAGAGGTGGAGAATATATCTCCAACCATTTTTCTGATTTTTGCGGCAGCCAAGGCATTCTTCATAGGAAGACTACAGCATACACAACACAACACAACAGTGTTGCTAAGAGGAAGAACTCTCGTGGAAGTTGCAAGATGCATGATGGCCTATTCTAAGGCATCAAAGCCACTATGGGCTGAAGCAATAGCTACAACCGCCTACCTGTATAGCCTACTTGTAGTTTAAGACAAGCAAATCAGGCATTCCTCACACAACTCCACATGAAGTGTGGTGGGATAACAAGCCGAATCTGGCTCATGTACATGTCTTTGGATGTGTTGCATATGCACACATTTCCGACAAGCTCCAAAAGAAGCTGGAAAAAAAGTCGAGCAAGGATACCTGAAGAGAATCGAGTTAGTGCTCCGATACCACTGATGAAAATCGTGAGAAGAAAAATTCACGAAACATTCGCGACTCTCCTTCGAGATTCAGATGGAGTTCAGATGCATTCGCTAAACACTGCCAGCTGAAACACTCCTACAATCCCCCAGAGGGTAGTCAGGTACTACTGATCTACGTTCATAAAATTAATATAATAGCATTTGACTTCATTTCAACTAAGGTGTGGAATTCAAAGGGAACAAGAAAACTCAGACATATTAAAATAAATAGCATAAGCATTCGACATTCAAGATCAGACACAACCAGAAAATAATCTATATTGATTTTCTCTGGTTTCTTCAGGGCACTGCATGCAAATCCATGCAGTGCGTTGGCATGAGAGAAGCACGGTTCTCTCACGAGTAGTAGTCTTGCTTTACTAGTGGACAATCGGATCTTCTGATCCTAGACAGAATTGTCCTCTCGCATGCAGGCGGAGCTTCTGTCTATGTTCGTCTTCTGCTTACTAGCATCAGACTCCTTCTTGTTCTTATTTTTCTTATTTTTTGGTTACACACTGTGTATCCTATTGATATATCTCAAGTATTATTCAGTAAGTACAGTCTCTCTATGCAAATCTAAGATTAGAGTGATTAACCATCTACAACTAACTAGAGAATTACAAGAGTGGCAGTTTAGCCATGACCTGACGTCATGCCATCAGGTCAGATCTCTATACTTCTGGTACTTGCGTGATCTCTGGTGGTACTCCTTGGAGCGTGAGGACAGAACAGGTTTCGTTTCCACCGTTGGTTTCGTTTACCTCGTTCGTCTTTCTCTCGTATAGGACCGTAAGGGAATCTCGTTCGTGGATCGTTCGTGTTTGCGAACCGTTGGCCTTCGTCTTTGTTGACTTTCGTGTTCACAAAACTCTTCGTGTTTCGTGTCTTCAGATGTTTCGCGAAGATGCTCGTCATCATCTTCGTTGACTTTCGTGTTGGCAAAACTCATCGTGTTTCATGTCAAGGGGGTGTAAGCTAGCAAGGCTTTGTGTTCAGAAACACTTTGTTTCTTCAGCTCCCTCTCAAAGCATGGTAGCCTTATGATCCCGAGACTGCTCCTTTGTCTCTCAAAGAGTCCTTTGTCCAGAGCCTTTGTGAAGATGTCAGCAACCATATCTTTCGTTCCGATGAAGGTGGTCTGCATCATCTTCTTCTCAATCAGATCCCTGATCAAGTGATACTTGATCGCAATGTGCTTCGTCCTGGAATGGAACACGGGATCCTTCGTGAGGTGTATTGCAGAGGTGTTGTTCATCTGCAAGACCAATGGCTCGCTCCTTGTTTTGCCCAATTTGTCTAGGAACTGCCGTAGCCAAATTATTTTGTTGGCCATCTTTGTTGCTGCTACGTACTCTGCTTCGCAGGACGACTGGGCTACAATGGTTTGCTTCTTGCTGACCCAGAGAATTGCTGCTCTTGATGCGATGGTGCATCCTTCTGAAACGCCTTTATAGTCGTCCCTGAGAGATGCCCAACTGGCGTCACTGTAGGAAAGTATCCTGAGATCTACACCACGACAATAACACAAGCCATAATCCCTCATTAATTGAAGATATTGCAAAATTTGTTTAACAATCTTCCAATGTGTTGAGCCTAGATTCGTGCAGAATTGGCTCATCCTGAGCACTGCATAAGCAATATCAGGATGTGTGTTGTCTACAAGGTACATCAGTGAACCTATTAGCCTTTTTTTAGGGAGTGAGCTGCATCTGTTCTCTTTCTTCCTCAGTCTTTGGAAGGTCATCATTTGTTAGCACTGTTCCTGCGAGCATTGGAGTGTTCGCTCCTTTGCAGTTCAGCATCCCAAAATCCTCTAGGATCTTCTGGGTGTATTTGGACTGGTGAAGGTATAACTTGCCTTCCTCATAGTCCCTTTCAATTTGTAAGCCTAGGTAACACCTGGCTTCTCCCACTATCTCGAAATGTTTCGAGATGTCTGTCTTTACTTCAGCAATTAGCTGCTCACTCCTGCAAAGTATCAGAGTGTCATCCACATATACAGCCACTATGATGATTAGCCTATCTATAACTCTGACATACACATTGGAGTCAGCCAACAGAGGCTTGAATCCCAATGATTTTGGGGCCTGATCCTTCTTCTTATACCATTGTCGGGATGATTGCTTCAGACTGTAGATGCTTCTATGCATTCTGCATACATAGTCAAGAAGTGAATTCGAGACAAATCTGGGGGTTGATCCATGTAGACCTCTTCATCTAATTCGCCATGCAAGAAGGCTGTCTTCTCATCCACAATGTGGATCCTGAGGTCACAAGCTGCTGCATATGCAAACAACAGTCGTAGGGACGAATGTTTGACGACAGGAGAGAAGGTTTCAGAATAGTCAATACCGTATCTCTGAGAGAAACTCTTTGCTACCAGTCTTGCCTTGTATTTTGTCACACTCCCGTCTGGTCCATATTTGAGTTTGAAAACCCATTTGCATTTGACAGTCTTGCGCTTATGAGGTAATGGCTCCAACATCCATACCTTGTTCTTCCTCATGGACTCCATCTCTTCTTTCATGGCTTGGATCCATTTGTCCTTTTCTGGACCTTCAATCGCCTCCTCGAATGTCTGTGGTTCGCCACTGAACCCGCAGAATTCTTCTGATGTGAAAGCTAGGCTGCCTGGCACAAATCTCGCTGGCACTCTTTGTGGTCTTGTCGACCTTCTGGGAGATCCTCCGGGCCATTGTTATGCTCTCGTCGAATTTGACATCCCTCCTTGTTTTCACAGTGTTCATGTTTGGCATGTAGATTCTGTAGTATGACGAATTATTGTCATAACCTACCAGAAAAGGCTTGTTCGGATTTCTCATCAAGCTTCTTGTGAAGTTTATCAGGAATATGTGCATATGCTACAAAGCCAAATATTCTGACGTGAGACAGGTTGGGCTTTCTACCCCACCATAGCTCATGTGGTGTCGTGTGAGGAACACCAGATTTACTTGTCATGTTCTGGGTGTATGCGGCTGTAGCTACTGCTTCAGTCCACAGTGCCCTTGGAGCCTTCGAATAGGCCATCATGCATCTGGCCCATTCGAAGGCTCCAAGGGCACTGTGGGCTAAAGCAGTAGCTACAACCGCATACACCCAGAACATGACAAGTAAATCTGGTGTTCCTCACACGACACCACATGAGCTATGGTGGGGTAGAAAGCCCAACCTGTCTCACGTCAGAATATTTGGCTATGCAACATATGCACATATTCCTGATAAACTTTGCAAGAAGCTTGATGAGAAAGCCGAACAAGGATTTTTGGTAGGTTATGACAATAATTTGTCATACTACGGAATCTACATGCTAGACACGAACATTGTGAAAACAGTGAGGGATGTCAAATTTGACGAGAGTAGGACAATGGCCAATGAAGACACTATTCTGTTCTTTCGTTCAGCAACACCATTGTGTTGTGGTGTGTAGGCTGTAGTTCTTCTGTGAATGATGCCACGATCATTGTAGAAGTCAATAAAGTGATTCGAGATATATTCACCACCTCGATCTGTTCTGATTTGTTTCACCTTGCTGCCTGTGCATCTCTCAGTCCAATTCACATATTCTGTGAATTTGTCGAGTGCTTCAAATTTATTCTGAATAAAATACACTCTGGCAAACTTGCTATAATCATCAATAAAGGTTATATAATATTATGAACCTCCTACTGAGATCACGTTGAATGGACCACAGATGTCAGAGTGCACCAGCTCTAGAATCTTTGTCGTTTTGTAGGAGTCTTTGACGAATGGTGTGCGTGACATCTCGCCTTTCAAACATGCATCACAGGTGGCCGAATTGGTTGCATTTGAGATGCTGACCTCTTTTATTGCTCTATGATAACTTGTCTGGTAGAGTGCCATTGAGTTCATGTGGCAGAGTCTTCTATGCCACAAAGTGTCTGGCAAGTCGTCATGACTCTGGTGCACCTGATTTGCAAGTAGGCGTACCTTCAGATGATATAGGTTCTCTTTTCTTCTGCCTCAAGCAATCAGTGTGCTGGTGCTGGCATCAATCACGTTGCATGCTTCGTTAGAAAATGTCACACGCATCCCTGCATATGCTATTCTTGTTACAGAGAGCAAGTCTTGCTGCAGAGTTGACACGAATAGAACGTCTTCGAGTCGTCTGTCTCTGTCATTGGTGTTGAGCCAGAGTGAACCAATATCGCTCACTTGATGTCTAGATCCATCTCCAAGAACTATGAATCTTGAGGGATCTGCACTTCTGAAATCAGACATGATTCGTCTTGATGTCACGAAGTGCGAGGTGGCTCCCGAATCCAGGATCACCTTGTGCGTGTCAGACGTTGATGCTGCACACACATCTTCACAGATGTAGGCAGTCGAACAATTTTTATTCGTTCTTTCTTCGCCCATCTTTGAGCTCTCGGGCTCCTCGACATAGGAAGAACTATTGTCGTTCTCCTGTTTGTTCCGTGCTGATCTGTTTCTTGGGTTTTGGCGGCAATCCATGGCTGCATGACCCTTCTTATGGCAATGGATACACTCAATCTTGGGGTTGAGCCAGCAGGTATCTACTGTATGCCCATCTCTTCTACATCTCGTGCAGGTCTTCTTGTCGGCATCTTGTCGTTTCGACATTCCTTCGGTCTTTCAGTTGCTTTTGCTGGTCCCCTTTGCTTGCTGGTCATGGTCCTGCCTCTGATTCGACTCCCTCTTAGGCTTGAACTGTTTCTTTGATTTTTCTTTGTAGCCGTAGAGTGTCTGGTCAGAACCATCTTTGTGATCAAGATGCTCTCTGGCCTCGACAGGTTCATGATAGGATCTTTCAGGGTTCGTGTCATCTAGAAAGATCTGGATAAGGCTCTAGCAAATATGTGAGCTACTTCTCAGCTGATACTGCATTCTCTGATCCTGAGTTGTGTAGTGATAGAAACAGATCCTTCATCTTTCTCATGAAAGAGGTGAGGTCTTTTCCATCCCATTGCAGATTCATCAACTGATCTTCCAGCATCATATTCTGACTTCTTGATTTCATTTGAAATCTTGTGAGCAGTGTATTCCACATCTCCTTAGCTTTGGAGAGTGTAGCCAGTCAAGTGTAAGGCTATCTTCGATGGAAGATGATAGCAAGGCTACTGCCTTGTCGTTTTTCTCCCTCCATTTACGTAGCTCTTTGCTTGTTGTCGTAGGCATTTCTTCTGCGCCATCCACCCAGGGGAAGAGTCCTTCGCCCTTGAGTATCAAAGATGTCTTAACTTTCCAGGCTAGAAAGTTAGATCTTGAAGAATTAAATATAGTGCAGATCTTGTTCTGCATGCTGCTGATTGAAACCATTGCTTCTTAAAGTCTATTTTTCTTGTCATTTGGTTGATTGTCTGAATGCTTGGCCTCTTGGATCTGCTAGCTTCTCGGCTATGTCAGAATATGACAGGTGGCTCTGATACCACTGAAGAGAATCGAGTCAACGCTCTGATACCACTGATGAGAATCGTGAGAAAAAAAATTCACGAAACATTCGCGACTCTCCTTCGAGATTCGGATGGAGTTCAGATGCGTTCGCTGAACACTGCTAGCTGAAACACTCCTACAATCCTCCAGAGGGTAGTCAGGTACTACTGATCTACGTTCATAAAATTAATATAGCATTCGACCTCATTTCAACTAAGGTGCGGAATTAAAAGGGAACAAGAAAACTCAGACATATTATAATAAACAACATAAGCATTCAACATTCAAGATCAGACACGACCAGAAAATAATCTATATTCATTTTCTTTGGTTTCTTTAGGGCACTGCATGCGAATTCATGCAGTGCGTTGGCATGAGAGAAGCACGGTTTTCTCACAAGTAGTAGTCTCGCGTTACTAGCGGACAATCGGATCTTCTGTTTATAGACAGAATTGTCTTCTCGCATGCAAGCGGAGCTTCTATCTATGTTCGTCTTCTGCTTACTAGCATCAGACTCCTTCTTGTTCTTTTTTTTCTTACTTTTTGGTTACACACTGTGTATCCTATTGATATATGTCAAGTATTAATCAGTAAGTACAGTCTCTCTATGCAAATCTAAGACTAGAGTGATTAACCATCTACAACTAACCAGAGAATTACAAGAGTGGCAGTTTAGCCACGACCTAGAGAGTATCTGCTGACATCATGCCATCAAGTTAGATCTCTGTACTTCTGGCACTTGCGTGATCTCTGGTGGTACTCCTTGGAGCGTGAGGACAGAACACGTTTTGTTTTCACTGTTGGTTTCATTTACCTCGTTTGCCTTTCTCTCGTATGTAGGATATGACATTCATTCATCATACTATAGGATTTATGTGCCAGAGACTAATCAAGTAAAGACTATCAAAGATGTCAGATTCGATAAAACAAGAATAATGGCTAATGAAGATTCAGTTGGCTACGAGATTCTTGGCAAGCAGTACTACAACCTACCAACATCGACAGAGGGAGTGGACTTTGAGCATTCGAATGGAGATGTTCGAATTTCAGATGAATTGAGTGACAATTCAGAAGATGAGCAGCCTGACATGTAGCCTGTACCCAACATTTATGGATCAAACAGTCTGCCATACAATGGTACAAGAAAAAGGATCAAGCTCTAAGATCCTTAGGTATCTCTCACCCATGACCGAGGAGGTCTCAAAAGGAAGAGAGCAGAAGAAGCTGAGAGCCGAGGATGAGAGCCGAGGATTACTAGCTAGGATGATAGTTATTTTCTATGTGAGCCTACATGGTGTATCCCAGAGAAGGAACAGCCATGTAGGAGCTAGTAATATTTCCTAGGCAATGTAAATAAGTGTAGACCCCCTTAAATAATTTAGAGTGAGCCACCTTTTGATGGGGACCTCTAGTGGAAGGAATTTTTCCACTTGAAATTTGTAAGTTAGTGGAATTGCCACTTGAGCTCCACTTGAGCAGCCCTCTTGCTTATTTAAGGGCCCCCCTCTCTTGTGAGGGAGCTTTGATTGTATTGTCATTTCTCTTTAAATAAAGAAGATGTTTCACGAGTTCTTGGCAATTGTGAAGCTCCTTGTTCATGGCGATCTTCTTGAGTGAAATTCCTATGAGCACATTCTGATTTCTTTTGTGATTGTGGATTAATTAGATCTCTTGCTTACTTTCTTGCTTTGTGGAATGTAGATGTGAAGTAACTTCCTTGTTTCTTGATTTTGTAGTTTTAGCATGTAGGTAAACTATAGAGACTGAGATTGTGGATCTGATTTTGCATATTCATAACAATCATGTCCTTGATTGTTCTTGGGTATTCCAAGCATCAAGAAATGGGCGTTTCCTGATTCTTGGGCTGCTGGAATGTTGTTAGGTAGTTAGCTTTCTTGTTTCTTGTTCTTGATTGAGTAGCTTAATCTTGTTATTGCATTTTCCCTGATTTCCTAAGATAGTTTGGTAGATAGATTGTAAATTTGCTCCCTGTTTCGAACGTGGATCTAAGATTGAGCTAGGATTGGTTGCATGGCTTGTAAATGCATGTAGTTGAGTGAACGTAACCGTTTCATCCCCACTGACAGGATGGGAATACACGTTGTAATTTGATTAATACTTCTGCCTAGAAACCGTTCTAAACAAGAAGATTTAACTATAAAGAACTGTAACCATTGGAAGTAACAAAGAGAATAAGAAGAACAAAAAAAACACCATGTTCATAGATTCGGCTGGAATCTGTGAACATTTGGCGCCATTGCTGGGGAATCTGTGAACATTTGGCACCATTTCCACTGCTACACAGACACTTATCAACGTCAAAACTTTTTGATCTGTGCTGCCAAACCATCGCTCTGAAGTCTCACACACGCATCATTACCGAGCTCATCACTTTGGTCTCGACTAACGTACAGCTCCGTTTTTTACCGAGGCTTCACGCTCCTTACCTAGCCGAGCTCCATGACTCTTGTCTGGACCGGACGAACACTTGTTTCATTCACCTATTGAAACTACACACTCACTCTCGACCGAATCACTACTCGCAATATCTTGCCAAGTCCTGAGTTAAACCTCAATCGATGCTCATTGATCAGATCTCACCCAAGCCTTTCAGTTGACTTCTCGACCAAAGACCTTCTGTCGCTTCTCAACTGATGCCTTTCAGTTCCATCTCAACTGGAAGTTTTCTATCAAATCTCGACCAGAGACATCCTCTCAAATCTCGACCGAAGGTTCCTCTCAAAACTCTACCTAAGGCATTCTTGTCAAAACCCGATCGAAGGCATTTCTCTCAAATCTCGACCGGAGACATCCTCTCAGATCTCGACCGAAGGCTTCATCTCAAAACTTAACCAAAGGCATTCCTGTCAAAACTTGACCGAAGGCATTCCTCTCAAATCTTGACCGAAGCTTTATATCAGATCTCAACCAAAGCTTTCTATAAGATCTCAACTGGAGGCTTTTGGTTAGATCTCAACCAGAGCCTTCCGTCTTGATCTCGATCGAAGCATTCTGTTGGATCTCGATGAAGCATTCTGTTGGATCTCGACCGACACATTCTATTGGATCTCAACCGAAGTACTCTATTAGATCTCGACCGAAGTACTCTATCAGATCTCAACCGAACTGTTCTATCAACTCTCAACCAAGAGCTTCGACTTCCAACATGAACCAGGTCAACTTCCAGACAAAGTCAACTTTCCTCTTTGACTAGGTCTCAATGTATGCCGAATACCACAGTTCTTTCCAAATTTATTGCAAAACCCTAACACCAAAAAACCAAACAAACTGTGCCATTTGGACACCCCACATTATTAGTCTTTGACTAATATTTAAAAAAAAAAACAATCAAGTTATCAAGAGTCCAAGAGGCCTACTTACCCAATCCTAAGGTACTCTAGGGTTGTTATGGATCGTCCTTATGATCCAAATTCCACAGATGACTATCCACCAGAGATGGTCTCTCCATCTATTGAACATGCTCAATTCAATAGATATTCTAGGATGAAATCCCAAGTCCAAGAGCCGTCAATTAACCCACTTGACAGATGGGAACCCATGTGTTTTGAAACTCCATACGATCAACCACATTTTCATGCTGTAGGATCTTCACATACACGAGCTCACTTAAACGATGCTTTTGCAAATAATGTTCCGTGCACTGACAAATGTACTCCCAAGTTAAATTTACCTAAGTACGACGACAACACCGACCCTCAAAGATCTCTTTAAGTCTTTGAGAACGCATGTGATGTCTATGGCGAGACATCACCAGAAGCCATGGTTCAGCTCTTCTCAATGACCATGGTCGATCGAACACGAAAATGGTTTTTTAACCTTGATTATGAGGATAAACGAGACTGGTCACTCTTGAAGGAAGCGTTTATCAAAAGATTCAAGCCATTTCATTTTATTAGAAGTCCTTTTGTCAAGTTGAGTAATATCAAAATGACAAAACATGAGAAAGTACGTGACTACATAGAAAGATTTAAAAGATTAGAAATCCGGTACAAGAACAACCAACCGAATCTATGCTCATCATTTGGTTTCCTGTTGGACTCCCACAATGGATACGACGTGAATTTTGCTCCAATGATGAATATACATCATTGAAACAAGCCATGTCTGATGCCATTCGAGAAGAAGATGAAGGATCAGATGTCGATGAGCCACGTGAATGGAGAGCACATCGTGACCAAATGAGAAAACACGAGAACAATTATGAAAAACACAAATGGAGTTGCTTAATCAGCAACATCAGCAGCAGATGGAGAAACTCACGAAAGAGTTTCAAAACATTCTTAAGTCTATTCAGAGTTCGATGCCAGGTCAGTTACCCAGGCCAAATCCACCATAGACGAGAGAATACATGGTGCCCTCATTGTCGAGGTGCACACATTGGCAATGAGTGCCCTTCATACCAACCGGTCCCAGATACTTCATTGATCAAATGCGACATCTACAACTTAATGGGTCATACTTCACTCTATTGCTATTATAACCCGACGAACCAGCCTCACAACCAGTCAAGGGGACATTATCAACCTCCTCGACACCAATTTGTTTCACAAAACCAAAATCAGCACTATCCATCACGAAACAACCAAGTCCATATACAAGAGTTTCCCAGACAATCTAGACATGAACCTCAACCACAACTGGTGCTTTTAGGACCACCTCCAAGGGGACAACCTAATCTAGGAGCACAAAAACATAGACACCCTCAAGAATCTGCACAAACACACATCTTGTAGAAAACTCCTACGATCACTCATATCATCACAATACAACACTTCATCTACTAGTTCTCAACAATATCCAACCAACAACTCATGCTCGTGCAAACGGGATGATTATTCCACACCACCGAAAAATCCAGCACAACTAGTTATCCAAGATGGTTATGCTATTGCCACAGGGCCAATGAGCAACCGCTGTTTTATTTGTGGCGAAACTGGCCACTTCATGATTGACTGTAAAGCTAAGAACCAATACCATGCAGAGTGTCCAAACTGTGTTCACAAACACAATTTTAAAGACTGTCCTAAACAACCTAACAAGATCCTTCCAGCATGTCATATATCATCCGAACCAGTTAGAGTTCTCACTAGAGCAGATTGCCAAGACCAAGAACAACAACAACACAATGCTAAATCAATTGACCCACATGGAAGCCAATTGACAGCTTCCACATTACGCAAAGACTACCCAGACCCAAACGTGGAACAAAGGCAGTACAATGAATTTAGAGATGAGTTTATGCGAGAGGAGGAACATATGGAAAGTTTGTTATCTGTTTAGATCCCTAAAAAAGAACAATCCCTACAGGGACTTGAAGTATTTTCTGACCTCTTGCAAGCTCAGCTCACTATGCCATTCCATAGCACGATAAAATCTTTCATCGGGCTTCAACGCTATATCCATCGTAGTTTTCAGCTGCCTACTATTCCTGATGACCAGCAAAAAACAGAAGAGATTCCTAAAATTTTCTAAATTCCTATGAATCTGCTGAATATAGGTGTTGCTAAGGGGACTAGCATCACCTTGCCTTTGTCCTATAAAGACTATCCCGCAGTGTCCGCTATCCTTGATAGCGGATCAGACATCAATATAATGGCTTTGTCATTGGCAAAGTCATGGGGCTTCCATACCCTCGATCACCCATGATACAAACTTCGCATGGTTGATCAACGAGTTACGGACCGTGCTGGTCATTTATCAAACATCAAGGTTTGAATAGCAGGTGTCAAATTTGTAATCGATTGTGTCATCGTAGACTTACTAGAAGATGCCAATACTCATAAACTCCTTCTTGGTACACCCTGGCTCTAGATGACAGGCGTTGTCCAAGATTGGAATCATAGCAAAATCACCTTTGGCAATCACGACAAATGAGTCACTGTTGACTCAACTGGCCATGTCAAGCCCGCTAAAGTTTATGATGATTGGCAATCAACAACTAATGACAAGTCAAATAGTGTCCCGATCCAACCAAAAGGCCACTATACGAGATCCATGAACATAATCAATTGGGGTCAAGCACTAGCCACTGTGGATTGTGCTAATTCCAATCGATGTCGTATTGAAACGCCTTCCATAAATGGGGAATTGACTTTGTTGGACCAATCAGCCCAGCAACGAAAAACACCCAAGCCCATTATATCTTAATAGCCACAGATTACGCCACTAAATGGATTGAGGCTCGTGCAACAAAGGACGCCAATGCAAAGACTGTCGTGCATTTTCTTTACGAAGATATTATTACATGTTTTGGTTGTCCTATAGAGCTAGTTAGTGATTGCGACATGCACTTTTTAAATGTTGTCATTGATAATTTGCTATGCCATTACCTTGTAGTTCATCGAAAGAGTACATCATACTAATCTAGATGTAATGGCCAGGCCGAATCAACTAACAAGACGATATGTAAGATATTGACAAAGATAGTTGAAACCAGTCGCTTTGATTGGGAAACGAAACTCTTATCAGCTATCTGGGCTTACCGCACCACCCCAAAGAAAGCCACATGGTGGGTTACCCCATTCCATCTCGTGTATGGTCAAGAGGCGGTAATGTCAGTCGAGTTCTTAGTACCTTCTCTAAGAGTCATGAAATCCTTCTTTACATACCTCTGTGAGAAAGTTACAATTGAGCAACAAGTCAAAACCAGGCTATTTACGTTAGCCCTGTTATGCGAGACAAGACTCATATCTTACCACGCACAACTAGTTAACAAAAGACGTCAAAAGGCCTGGCATGACCGTCACTTGTGAAACAAGGATTTACACTTAGGTGACCAGGTGCTTCTTTATACATCAAAAAAGCACCCCGACAAATTGAAATTCCGAAGTGAGGGACCGTATATTATACATAAAATCATTCCTAATGGTGCAGTCCAGCTGCAAACACTTGACAGAATATTCCTAGACACTGTCGTCAACGGTGGTCGTCTATTGTGGTATTACGAGGAGTTGTTTTTTGTTGACCCAATTTAACACTTTTTCCCTGGTATATATTTTAGATTTTTTATTTTTTTATTTTCTTGTTTGTTATTCTGTTTTTGCATGCCTATTTTTGTACTCTTTTCTTGTTTATAATTCATACCTGTACTTATTTACTCTATGTGCATTTTCTTTTTCTATAAATACCCATTTGTCATGAATGTTCTAGGTCAACAAATGCTAGACTACACCATAGGAAACAGATTTATCACACTTTAGGCCCATCTCATTTCTGTCTCATGATATCTCAATATTCCCAATTAAGCATACAATCATTCATTGAGATACTTCTTTCCCATAAGAACTTCTACTTTGAGCCGCAGTCATATTTTCCCCCCTGAAGTTCTTCACTTGCATCACACAGCTCCATTCCTCCATACAGGGTTTCTGTCAAATCTCAACCGAAGGACTCCTGTTAAATCTCAACTGGAACATCCTTTAAATCTCAACCAAAGCATCCTGTTAAATTTCGACTGGAGCATCCTGTTAAATCTCGACTGGAGCACCCACTCAGATCTCGACCGGAGCATCCACTCAGATCTCGACCGGAGCACCCACTCAGATCTCGACCAGTGCACCCACTGAAATCTCGACCGGAGGTTTCAATTTCAAAACTCAACAGACCCGCCACGTCACATCTCGTCCGAAGCCAGACAACGGCGTCCATAAATGTCATACTCATGATGCCATTTGCACCTCAGCGAAGTGTGAATTCTAGAGTTTCTTGCGACAATTTATTGGCAATCTTCCTGTTCCTATGCTCGATTTTGGCGCTCTCTTGTTCCATGTTTCTGTCCTCGGTTACACTCCACATCCACTGAGTATCCACCATCGTGGGTTGATCCCCATTCAGAGTGCCATCACCGACACTTTCCAAACCTAACATCGCATGCATAATACTTATCGATTTGAAACTTTTCGCATTCTAAGGGGTAGTGTCATGCAAGCATTCATCACGCTCCCATTACACTATTGACAACAACATCATCAACATAAAACACTTGTTTTTTTTCCAGTTCATTCACCACCTCCACAAATCCATTTCCAGAGTTATCCACCTTCCCAACATCTCCTTCCTTGACCGACACCTCCATATCTTCTGCTTTTAGACATTATATCTTCCATTTTTTCTTACCCAACCTCATTCCATCACCGCCCTTTCATTCCGCAACATACTTGTTTTACACATCTTCCAATCTGTCCTTGACCGACACCTCCACATCTTCTGCTTTCAGACATTATATCTTCCATTATTCCTTACCCAACCTCATTCCATCACCACCCTTTCATTTCGCAACATACTTTGTTTTACACATCTTCCAATCCGTCCTTGCTTGACACCTCCACATCTTCTGTTTTCAGACATTATATTTTCCATTTTTCCTTACCCAACCTCATTCCATCACCGCCCTTTCATTCCGCAACATACTTCGCTTTACACACATCCCTTTTCAACCGACGCTTTCACTTGCCTTCTCACCCAAACCATTCCGATCCCATCTCAACCGAAGCCTCTGTTCAATTCTCAACCGAAGCCCTCCGTTCAATTCTCAACCAAAGCCTCCGTCCCATCTCAACCGAAGCCTCCGTCAATTCTCAACTGACGCCACCAGTCAAATCTCAACTGACACACTTTTTTAGAACACTATTTTTTCCATTTTTTTCATCATGTCTTCCAACCCTAGTTCCAGTTCCGATGACCCCGATGCTAATAAAATCGGATCCAACTGTGCAAATTGGATATTACCGAGATGCAGACCTGGTACCAGCATTTTTCAAGACAATTGAGTTCCAAATCCCTGTCCTGACTGGGTATCAGGGTCTGTACCTGCTACACATGGCATACACGAATTCTAATGCAACTGCAAGATCATGCCAACTTATAGTTCCCCCTGTTAGGAACTATATTTATAATATTTCTTTTGCAGCAGCCGATATGCAACCCTTCGGGTTCCCTTGAGGACCAAATGTTGTCACCAGGATGCTCTAGAAGATTGAGCAAATAGCCTATTTCAAATATATAGATCCCTGAGTGGAAAAATGGAAGAATAAAGAGGCCATTAATGATCAACAACTGGCAGTGGCATGTGCATACTTGACCAAGTGCACACAAAGACCACAAACAAAGGTGCTGCGGGTACCCATGTCCCTATTCCACATGATGGTAGATTCACGACTACATGCCCAAAACCTTTATGATTGGGCACAATTTGCTTCAAACTGCCTTCATGATTGTGTTAAGAACAAGGAGTCAATAACCGTCATGTTATATCTCATGACTGACATCACACTTCAATAGGTACAAAATGGGCCCAGGCTTCAACAACACCTGCAAGTTGCCAACAAAGCATGGGACATCCCTATACTAGTCCAAACAGTCCAAGCGTCCACGCTCACGGGCTACTTCACCATCAAGGCTTCCACCCAAAAGAGTGAATACCAGTATTATTCCACTGGTACACAAGCCACCAAGTTCTCAACCTGATCCACAAGCAGCAACATCATCGGCAGCTCAACAGGCCGATATCTCTAAGGCCCAGTTGCCAGACACAAGGCAACAACGCATACGTTGAAAGCTTCAGGCCAGGAGGAAATCACTGGATGGCACAACATCAGAAGAGTCAGCTTCAGATGATGACACAATGTCTATTTTTTGGATTAGCTTCACCATCTCACACCCCTGATCAGTACCCAACCATCACTAACCCTGAGAAGCTCTCCGAAGCAGCTAAGCGCTCGATGATCGGCCTATCCAAAGCAAGCTACCACATGCATTGGTTGATAAGCCAACACCAAGTGCTTGAGAATAAGGTCCAGTACCAGGACCGAGAGATTGCGCAACAACAAATGTTGGCTAAAGAAAAAGAAAAAGAAACAAATGAAATCAGATCCGTGATGGTCGGGTAGAAAATGAAATGTATCCACAACACATGTATCTTCATTTAAGAAGTAAATCTGAAATTTTCAGCATGTAATTGAGTCAAGATCACATGAAATTGGTTTGAGCATGGGCGCCCTACTGCTAGCTCTCAAATAGGTGAAGGTGCCCTGCAATTTCTTGCAAAAAAGCTATAAGAAGATGAACATATTCTTCTCCTGCAAAAATCAGTAGCTTGATGATTTTCTGCAACCAAAAGGAGAAGAAGATAGCTTCCTATCGGGTGCCCTCCTGCAAGCAATATGATCACCTAAAGGCTCTGATACCATGTAGGAAATAGAAGCCTAAGGATCCAGGATCTTACTATTCAATCACACAAAGCATTCTCAAAAGAAAGAGAGAGATGGCTAGAAACCCTCTTGTAGAAACTCGTGGACATCCAAGGAGAATAGTTAGTATTTCTTACAAAAGTGTCATATACAAATGGGATGTACACATATATATAGTCCAAGATGACTATCTAACTACTTGACTATTGGCTTTCCAACTACTTGACTATTGGCTATCCAACTACTTGACTATTGACTATCCAACTTTCTATAAGTTACATAGAAAGAATAAGGTACCTCCAATATGTCAAATTGGGATACATAATGTCACAATTAGGCCTCGTGGACCCATACCAAGTTAATTTCATACTAACTTAGCTAACTCTAAGTTTAGTAGGCCTAATATAATAAATGACCATGGTTACACAACTCTCGACCTTTTGGGTCAAAGTAACCTATGGTAATGTAAGCAATTCCATTTACATTCCAACAGTTGCGCTCTTGCCATCAATTGCCATAATCTTGTTCAAAGTTTTGCTAGTCAAAAGACTTTGCCATCTATTGAAGAATTGCAAGAGGTGTGGGTGGTCGAAGAGGATAGGGTTGTCAATGTCAAGACAAGAAGTGAACCTACTTCTACCAATGTTGGAGATGAAGAGGCACTCTTTATCAAAGACAATCGCAAAGGAGGAGGCAAGTGGAACTCAACAAGAAGAGCACCATGGATCAATGGCAAGGTCAGGCAACATCCTCTTATGGTGGTAAGAAGGATAAGTCTAAACTCAAGTGTTTTCATTGTGGCAAAAGAGTCACTTTGCTAGTGAGTGCAATAAAAAGAAAACAGAGCAATTGGAAGATAGCAAGCAAAGCAAATTTACTAATGATGTTTGACTACATGCACCAAGGAGATCCTTTGGATCAAATGGATGTTATTGGATTTTCACTTGCTGGATTCTAAGAAGACTTACAATTGTTATGTCCATGTCTTGAATTGAGGATTTGGAACAAGCCTTGATGCAGTTATCTGGCACACTAGTGTTCGAGATTATTAGTTACACCTCGATATTCCAATACAGGCCAATAATGTAGCTAATAACCTTGAGAAAGCCTAGACAATCCAATTAGGACTTGTGGAGTAGTGCGTGGTGTTTTACGGCTATAGGCATGTAGAGGAGTATCAATCGTAATTGATTTTGAGTTCAGTAAAGAATTAGGATTTTAAAAGGAATGTTCTTAGGCTCCAGAGTTTACCTATAAAAATTTCAAATGTGATGATCAATCTGTCTTCTAGCACACAAATCCACTCAAACACAATTAACCTCTAAGTTTTTTGTGAGAATACTTACGGAGGTGTGATGTGCTTATTGGGATGTATTCAAAGATATTTAGACCCAATTTTTCATGAAGGATTACTTGTTATGTCCTTGATAATTTTGGGAACACATCTAAGTCACTAAAAAAAACTAGGGTCATGCTAAATTAGAGGCTATTGGTGTTTGAAACTTCTTCGAGAGAGCTTTTGTGAATGAATTGGTTCATGCGTCATCAAGTCCAAATGAGTGATCTCAAACTCTAGCAAAAAGCTTGATCTTTTGATTCATCACCAATGTACTATGATTAAAATCCATTCAATGCTCATTTGATAGTCTCTTTAATTATTCATGGTAAATTTATGAATGTGAAGTCTTTTTTTCAAGTTCCTTGAATGCACACAAATTTCAATCGTTGTTATAACAATCCACATCAATGGTTACAAATACACGACATAGTTTTTCCTTCTAGGTCCCTAAATGCATATAGATTCCCATTCAATTTGATGCTAAATTGTTGTAACTGTTCATGTAAACTATGATGCTATGAACCAATTCCAAGCGTTTTTTAGTTCGCATGGTTTCATGTCTGGGGATGTGCATGTGAATGTCTGGGATGTGCATGTGAATTTGAAGACGCCTCCCAAACTTTTGAACTTTGATGTAGTTAATATTTGACATCTTTGATGCCAGCCCTCAAGTTGTCCTCCCGGGCTGTCAAAGGATGATACTTCTAATGCATTTTACCTTGTCAAAGCCCCCCTCTCTGAAAGCTTCATCCATGATGTTGCAATTTCTTGCAATAGTCTTTTACCAAGCGCTCATCCTCATTGAAGTTTTTTACAGAACTGATAGCAAATTTCCTAGCACGTAGAACATCATGGCAAACCTTCACCCATCCATTTTTCATCGTATAGGTTTGATTCTGTCTTAAACTTCAGTTCCATTGGTTTTTATTGCAACCTCTTAACTTAAAATCATTTTCTTTGAGCTATAATATCTTCTGGTTGCATATGAATCAAAAGCATGCATCCTTAACGTTTTCTTTTGCTAATAGTAACAATATCTTCAAAAACCTTCCTCCAAAATGACCTGGTTTTCCACAATAATGACTCTCATCCTTGAAAACAGAATATAATCTGCCTTTTTTCAGTTGAAGGTAGAACTGGCATGGTAATAGCAAAATGTTCATGAATATGAAGCTTTAATATGATGTGGCATTTCAAAGTTGGGCAATTCCAATCTTGAGAATGAAGAATGCCCGTTAAATACTAGATCTATGTATACGAAATTCATTGAAGACACTCAAATTCATACTGTTTACATGGAATGAAGTAGGTAATAAAGCATTCAAAAAAAAAAGTTGCATAAGGGAGTGGATATCATGGCATTTACTTAGATAGAGCATAGATGCCAACATTTCCCCAATCATGCTTCAACAAATTAAACTTTTATAGCATATTGTAGTTTTCATTCTTCTAAGCTACAGAAAATACTGGTGAAATTTTTTCTTTCCATGTATTGGGTCCATGACAGTTTTCCATCTTGTATTTGATGCACGATTGACAATAAAGTGAGAAACTGTATGCACGAAAAAGGAATTTTCCACTTGAAAAATATTCCAAAACATACAATCGAACTGAAAATGATCACCAAGAATGCCCCTGCCGGTAGATCAAACATGGCTATTTCGAAAGAACATCTCTGCACCTTAAAATGCTCGACTCATTACAGCATCACTTACGTATGCTGTGACTTATAGTAGCTTCTAATCTACATTCTAAAAATCAGGTTGAAAGTTAAATGTACCCAATTGATGGCCATGACTTTTTATAATGTTTCCCTAATTATTTGCCAGAACCAGAAAGCCCATAGACACATATAACAGAAGTACTGGATATACAGCTAATGCTTTTCTGCTTGGTGGAACAGCTGTGCTAACAAAGGGATACACTGCCCAAGAGCTCCAAGCAACTGTAAGAAGCACAATAATGCTCCTAAAAATTTTATTATCCTTGGCCATGCAAATACTGGCTCCAATATCCAAGGGGAAGAGGCAGTAGCCCAAGACACTTAAGCTCTGTAAGAAAATGATAGAGCCTCCCTGTAAGAGTACACTCATAAGTACAAGAATGTTGGAGCTAAGAGAAGAACAATCAACCTCGACTTCCATTCTTGCTACAAATAACTGATCTTCACAAGTTGTAACAAAGCCTACACCAAGTCAAAGCACAGCAGCTAGAGACCCCCTTGACAAACCTAAATTAAATCAATAAGTACTCACCAGAAGCACAACATTCAACGTAAGCACAATGGCTCCAGCTGACAGGACAGCAAAAACTACGGCAAAGACCTTGGCCTGCAAACTCAAAAGCAAATAATATCATCCCCCTCTCTCTCTCTCTCTCTCTCTCTCTCTCTCTCTCTCTCTCTCTCTCTCTCTCTCTCTCCAAGTTTGCTGAACCCCCACTTCAAATCCTGGGAAATCATACAAGTTACAACCATAGTTTGCCTCAAGCATCTTCAGCAACTACCAGAAACTAAACTATCTTTCATTGTCATCCAAATCTTCTAGACATGGTTGGTATGCAGCCTCCACGACATTGCCGAGGAAATGGGACATCACCATTGATGATGATCTTCACAGCACATCAACGCAGCTCCCTGAGTTTCCCTCAGACGTAAATTGCTTAAAACAGAAAGTGGTTTCAGAAGAGCTTAATTCTTAACTACTCTTCTATCTCCCATTAGTTTGCCTTTGTAGAACAAATGAGCCCATCAACTCACATTATCAAAGCATGTCTATGCTTACACCTCCAAGAACAGCACTTTTGTCAAAGGCCTCCATACATGTAGTTGTGACACTTCAGGTCCTATCAAAGTCTTCTGGGGCAGCTCGAAAAGCAATGGAAAAAGGTCAAACTGAGAAATGCAGCGAGGGAAATCACAGCAGGAGGTACAGAATGCACTTTGGGTCACATCACCCTTACATTATAATTGGAACATTTATCAAAGATGGCTCTGGGGAACCTCTTGTTCGACCCAAACGTTGCATCTGCCTAAACTAAAGCTTAGGGGACAGAGATAATGAGCACTATCTTTTATTCACTTGCTCACAACATTGTATCAGTAGGGGGATTCATCTCATGACTGCACATACAATTCGCCAAAACTACACGGATAAGTTTATTATCCTTATGCCAGGGAAAGGGCAAATTACTTATGTTTATTCTTCTCTATATCTCTCTTCCCTTCTTTGCACTTGTATTTGACCTAAGGACCTCTTGTTTAATTTTGTCTCATGTCTTCCAAAGTCTCTCTCTCTCTCTCTCTCTCTCTCTCTCTCTCTCTCTCTCTCTCCATGGCTAGATGGGGCACTAGGGTCAGCCCCCCCCCCCCCCGGGCAGTCTTTCCTTGTTACTGCAACAGCAGGCGCTCCTCCTGTTCTTGCTAGAGCCACTGCTGACTGCTGCCACCACCTTGGTGAGTTGGGGGGGGGGGATACCTCCTACTGCTGTTCCTGCATCTCATAATCGGTCCATTGAAGGCCGTAAAGCCATTAGCAACCATAGTTCCAAGATGGGTTTAAGCCTAGTTAGTAGCTATAATCAATAGGGTGAAATAAAGGTTGAAGTATAGGGCCAAGGTAATGCATTTGATAAGGCCAACTTCTAATTTTGAAATCCAAGATGTTCCCCTCATGCCTTTCAATACTCCCTTCCCATGACAAAAAAGTTCTGAGATTTAGAAAAAAACAAATAAATCTCTATTTCCCGAAAAAGATTTCCCCCAAGTTTCATTTGAAATGGATTCCAAATGGAACTTTGGAAGGAAGGGGGAAGCGGGACAAGTCTCGGCTTGTTTTTTTGTAGGGGGCCATGTGAGAAGAGAGGACAAAAAACTTAACTTTAACACACAAGCCCCTCCACCAAAACAAACAAAAACAGAAGTCTTTTTAGAAGACGAGCTCTGGAGGCAGGCGCCTGCACAGCCCCCACTTTGATGGATTAGTTTCCAGACCAGACTGGATCATCATACTGAGGGATTTTACACGGCCTGGAGAACCATGAGGGGCATAGCTACATTTATTATTCACTTTGCCTCTATTAAGGACTGCAAAGAAGCTTTACATTGTAGAGCCAAATTGCGGGGTACTACCATCTATATGACGATGACATATATTCAGGTTGAGGAAAGATGTAAAGCCTTCCAAGAGCTCATGAGTCTTGCAAACTAGAAATCTATCGTGATGGTCGTACACGGTATCATAGGAGTTCCTTGTGCTAGGGAGTTGGGGGCTTTGGGCTAGGGAGCATCTGGGGGCTCCATCCCACACCACATTCAGATTGGAGTATGGAACTACTATGATGGTATACACTCATCGTCCATCGTTGGTGACCTAATTGATTCCATCCCCGGACATGATTTCCTGCTTTTCATGGAGATTCATGACTCAAGATATAGGACTACCCACTTTCTCAGGATATAGATGGGGTGTTTCAATATATAGGCTAGAGACTAGATCAATGAGTGGACACGGCTCTAGTGGAGTCGCTTGTTTATACAGAGTGTCTTTACTCGCTCATGAAGTCAACGAGCATGCACGCTATATTTCCCGTATGGTGAGAGACATCGAGGACCTTGAGTCTGAGCTATTGATCCATGTTGTTGACTTAATGTCTCGAATCTTGGCCACTCTCTCAATCGTGATATTTTATCTGGCTTCCCATCATCATGGTGAATAAATATTATCCACCGTATTCACAAAAATGGTGACTCCTTGATTTCTAGTAACTATAGCAATATCATGATTGACCACGTTCTTGTGAAGTTATGTATGGTACTATCCCTTAGTCAAGGGAGGCTGAGATCAAGAGACGTATATGCTCTGGACCAGGTACGAATTAGAGCCCACTACTCTACTACTAACCATATCTTCACTCCTTAGGTTCTCATCGAGGAGGCTAGATATAGGAAAGAGCGAGCTTACTATTGTTTTGTGGATTTCAAAAAAGCCTTTGACTCTGCCCCACCTTCCTTGCTCACACATAGACTTCTTATCTTGGTTTTTCCACGGACATTATCTTGGTTGTGATAGCACATCATGAGAGAATTGTGGGTTGTTTTCGACATGAGAGTGGTATTTCTAAGCAAATTTGGGGCACCATTGGGGTGAAGCAACCGCTCTCTTTCAACTACTCTCTATGGATTATATATTGATGAGTTGGAGAGGGCCATCTCATAGTGTGGTGGATCTGGTTGCAAACTAGGAGATATTTTGCCATTCTTCTTTATGTCGATGATGTGGTTCTAGTCTACTTGACTAGAGAGGGTGGTTCACAAAAACAATTGGATTGTCTATAAACCTTTTGCACGAGATGGAAGTTAGGTGTGAACATTGCAAAGACCAAAGTTATGGTCTTCAATACTTCTAGAGTTTTTATGCAGTGTTAGGAGCTCATTATTTATGGACGCTCTCTTTGTCCCTTCTCCATGTGAAGCACTTTAGATCAAGCATAGATTGATAATCAAGATCTATCTCAAAAAACTAAGGCAAAGACACAATACTACATGCATACAATCATCAAGCAAGTACATATACACGTGTGGAAGAGGTACTTGAAAAACACTAAGTACAAAAACTTCTTGCTCTCGAGTAGAGAGAGAATCTCACTATGGAGCCTCGAGTAGAGAGAGAATGTAGAATAGTCACAAATTGCCAAATCTCAAATATCACTCAAAAACTCAAGTAGAGAGAGAAAACCAATTTGACTCAAAATAGTGTAGAAATCTCATAAATCTAAAAACCTTACAATACAAGTAGATTGATCTCCTATATGTTAGCTACTCGAGGTAGAGGGGAGTGTAAGCTGATTGGACCCCTTCTTTCCCTCCTAAAAATCCTATTGGTTGAGTGACATATGAGGCCTTAATCTTGATTGGACCATTTTGAGAGATTCTAGCTTTTTGATTGGTCACTAGCTCTCATGACAACACAAGGAGATGTGTCACTCACCAAATCTAATCATGACAAATGTAAGTAGCTTAACCTAACTCAAGCTACATTGAATTGGTTTTAATGGCAAAAATCAGCATTAGAGATGTATCTTTCAATTTTATAGATCATGCATATGTGTGTGCATGCACGCACACACGTATTTAGTGTTAAAACTTTCAAATTTTGCAGATTAGAATAATCCAAATAAAAAGCTGGAGTTCGTGAATGATATGTATATCATGGTTGTTGAAACACTAATTGACAACTAACCTACCTCTAAGTGATAGTGATCGCAAGGCAATCCCTCCATATGAATAACGATAGCTCAAAAATAAATCAATCCATCGAAGTAGAACTTGCAAATAATCACCTTCAGGATATTGTATACTTTTAAAGCCTTGAAAGAAATGATCCATTGAGATGCCACAAAGACAACAATTGAAAGACACATGGAGCTTGAAAACATACCAAAAGCTTTTGAAGATAACAAATAGGAAGACATCATGGTTGTGGTCTTCATTTGTACTGTCATATGTGGGTGATAGTTCACAAAGTGTTGAAGCACACTCTCCACAACTTTCCAAGTCATTATCATCCAAACATAGAGCAAACGATGACATTAAACCAAAATTCTATCACAAATGATGCATTACAACATTTAAGTCCTTTTCGTACCATGGCAAAATCATCTCCAACGCACAAAACGTTTGTTCCACCCATCTTTCATACTCCAATAAAATAGTTAAGTTTTGTCCTTTGATAAACCTTTTGCAAGAGGCATTTGAATGAATACATCTACTTTTATGAAAATATCCCATGTTGTCACTGTAGTTCCCTATCACCTACCCGTACACATTGTATGCTCCTACCAGTATTTGAAGTATGTCCCATGTTTGCCATACCCATACACTACAATATACATTCAGGAAATACATACGATCTTTACCGGAAAGTATTTTTTATTGCTTTTCTTTCACTTTTTTCATATTAGCTTGTTTTGATTCAAATTGTATAATTATACATGTTCTTGTGGTGCTTCACCTTGCTCATTCTCAGTTTTCTAGATTTTTTAAGAGGCCAGGTAACATGTTTGTTACAAGCACAATTCCGACTCAGTTTGCAGATATGCAGGCCCATATACAGAACATATACGTTCCTCCCGTGCGCGCAAAGGTAACAGATCTATTTTCTTGGAAGCATTATTGCAATTTGCAACAATGCAGTGCCATTCATGTTCAACACGAACTACCAACACGGTATCAATGAATTAAAACCCATAAAAAATGAAATATGATGGTGCAAGCAAAATCAATTCAGCAATTTCCTAGTAGATGCAATTTCATTGCAGTTTTAATAATCACTGCTTCATGAAACAAGGGAACAGATGATCAGAGAAACCAAGATCAAGGAACCAGAATTGCTGGCGGACAATAGAACAAACACATCAAACCTAAATGGAGTATCAAAAATTTAGGGTTGGAAACTAGTAGGCTTGAAACTAGATTGTCCACATCAACATAAAGAAAGCTACCGTAGCCTGAAGAAGAATAACCTTAAAAAAAGTAGCAAAAAGAATTCATAGTTAGAATGCCTTTCGAAATCCAAAGAGATAAGCGGATGTACCCTATCAGCAGCTGCAGAGTATGAGAGGATGAAGGCCAGAAAGATGACAAAGAAGAAGGGTCCCCACAAGTCCCAATCTCGCAGTGCAACATCGGAATCCTTTCGATACGGGTTCGGAAACACAACAGTTCTCAGATTGTTCACCACCTGTAATAGATCTCTTTTAAGGGTGGCCCAAACAGGCTCAGTGAGGGTTGTATGAGCAGGGCCGAATCCCGTTAAGCCTGATGATGCCGCTGAAGTGGAGGCATCAACAGATCTGGGGGGTTGCTGAGGTGGTGGTAATGGTGGAGAGGACGAGACTGGAATGGTGGCCGGAGGGGCGCTAGAAGGCTTTCCTGCCCCTGCAGCGAGGGGAACAGGATCAACACTAATGTGAAGAAGATTCTCAATTTCGTCGATGTCAGACTGTGAAGAAAAATGCAGAGGGATATTTTCCGAATCTGTCATATCGTAGACGTTTTGGGCAGATCTCCAAGATTTTCCTCAGATAATACCCTCTTCGACGATTGATAATACTAAATTTTTCAATCCAAACTGATCACAAGAAGCATCGAAATAAGCAGGGTTTTGCTAACACTTATTTGTTTTTCACGAGAATGCCGCTTCTGCTCGCATACGAATATGGATCTACCAAAATAAAGAATAAATCTGGATCGAACGCGTTCTCTCGATCTTCTTCACCTGATCGCCACATATTTGCTTTCATCCTTCGCGAAAAAGAATAGACAGAGAGAGAGCCTCAGCAGGTGTGTCTGAGAGAGAGAGAGAGAGAGAGAGAGAGAGAGAGAGAGAGAGAGAGAGCGCCCGGGGGGGGGGGACGACCCGGTCACCTGCTAATTACATTTGCCACGTGACCACAAGCCTTGTGTGGCCAACTAAGATGACTTTTTTGACACGCCTACCAAATGTGATGGTAACGTGACCACTAGGTGTGTTTGGTCATAAAGATGACTTATTTGGTCGGAAAATTTTCACAAAGGCCGGATACAAACTATTGCCTAGCGCTTGCTCCTTTTTATCACCAACCATTTGTGTGCCTTGGCCCATCTTTCGGTTTTTTGCGAGTTAGTGTTAATGCATTGTTGCAGGTTGATTCATCCATTTCCTGTTAGATTTTAATGCTCAGCCTTAACAATCGTTCAGATAATGAGCATCCTCAAAACAGCCGAAGGCCGACTACATATTTTCGGACTTTCGCATTTTTCGCAATCTTTGTTTTTGCCTTAAAACATTTTCTTAAGGCACCTTCGCCTTTTTTGCCTTCTTCGCATTTTTCGCACTTTTGGGACAAAAGTGACATAGTGACCAAAATGCCTTGAAATCCGTTTCATCATGCCTATCTTCGGGTTTTTCGCATTTCTCTACTTCGTCTTTTTTGGGCACCTTCTAGATTTGCATACTTTCCCTGTTCACATGCACCTTCGCATTTTTTGGGTTTTTCGCAACAATGGCAGATCGACGTCACCAACTTATCATCAACCCTAAAAATAGCTGGATAGCTAAATATCCCAAGGGCAGTCACCTACTTTGTACATATATAAAGATTGGCGTAAATAGCATTCAATGCTTGTAAGATATTTTTTGAGACACTTGTATATATTACTAGCTGAATCAAGTAAGTAAGATTTTTATTATCAAAGTTTTCTGTAGCCAACATAATCACGCTCAACATTCAAGCTGAAGTTATCACTTCAAGCCATTGTACTCACTGTTGATATTAATCAAAGTGCAATTTTCCGTCTCATTACTATATTGTTCATTTGTGCACTTTGTATGAATCATTTATTTTGAATATTCTGCTGCTAACTGTTGCGTTTCCGATCCCACACGCCTACGCTCAAAGCTTCGAGCTTCCGTTGCCAGTCATCCCCACATTTTGCGACAATTCCATTGGCAAACTTCTTTTTAGGCCGCCCTTAGCATCTCTACTTGGCGGGCAATGAAACAATTGGTCTCGAGTTGCTCCTACAAGGCAAAAAAATTTGTCACCTCATCAATCACATAGTGGCAATTAAGATGTATATCAATTAGATACCCAGATAGAACATGGAATCATTTGAATGAAATTTGAAGAATGTTTGAATGTTCAAATAACAAAACAATGTCGAATAAAAGGCTGAAACCTTAGCCGCAACAACTCCAAAGAGATTTGCAGCAAATTTCGGAGTGACACTTGGCAAGTGCCACCGAAGCCACTCAGCATATGACAAGCCATATCGGTTGCTTCCAGTCCTATATACATATAGTAGAATTCAAAATAGCCGGCCTTCGAATATATCTAGGAAAGCACTTTACGAGCAACACTGCCTAGTATGAGAGCCTCAGAGTGAAAAAAGACATCCCACACTTGAGAATACGTGAAGATTCCAAGTTACTCATTAGAGGGATGACCGGAGAGTACCAGATCAAGGATAATAAACTAAGACCCTATGCTTCAACCATACGAGACCTAGTGTGCAACAAATACCCCATGTAGAATGGATGCATGTGCAAACCCAGCCTATGGCGATTATTACCTTAGATGTGCCCCAACTCTAACCAATATTGGGCACATTACAACAGTAGTTGAACTTTGGGTGTTGCTTAAACACAAGACTCTGTAAGGGATTCAATGGATTGAGAAATTGGTAGAGTTGGTAACAAAAGAAAAAATAGTAGTTACATCACTTAATGAGTCATGAATTGGCCAAAATCTGCTTCGTTTTGCTCGTAATGTTGTGCATGGGCTAATGCATTCGGGCTAATTATTGTTAGTTAAGTTACTTATAGGATTAACCTGACACTTCTGCATCATTTATGCCCGATAAAAATGCACTAGTAGCACTACTATCCAAGGGAAGAAAACATGCCAAAAAGGATCAACATGCACATAAAGAAGAAATTTGGAAGCTGAAAAACCAGAATATCAAACACCAGAGTGAGATAAAGAGTCTTAGCAAATAAGTCAAAACTTGTTGTCAAAAATATGAGGATAAGAAGACAGATGCTAAAGTACAAAATGCCCGATACAAAGTATACCTCAAAGAACAAGAAAGGACCATAGCAGAGTTACGAGCAGAACTTGTTGCCACGAAAGCTACAACTGCTACCCTAGCTGGACAATAGCATGCCTATCAAGAAAAAGAAAAGAACCAAGAACCTTAGAAGAAAACCAACATACGAGAACCTATCCCAGCATACCCCCTTATGGGAAAAGAAATAGTCTCATATCTGAAGTTCTTTGACTAGTTTCATTCATGCATCTTATACATACCACCAGTGAAGTTCCCATTAAGTGGGCATGACTTTGAATGTCGAACGACCACCAGAGATCAGCCAAAATTCAAGTGGCTCATAATCCCCTGATCATTCGACTGGCATGTGAAAATTTGAACTAATTTAGTGTTATGGCCCACCACCAAAAGGATGAGACAATACGACTTGCAGTTTTTATAAAAACTGGTTGCAAAAATGGTTACTTTCATCATGGGGATACCAGAATAGACCAACAAACCTCAGATTAAGCAAATGGTGGTACAACCCAAACAAGCAAATGGAACCAGGTGTTGATTTGGCCCTATACGTCAAATTTCATAATAAGACATCAAAAGAGCGGAAGACCCTTAACGAGATGTTCATATTCAAGTTTTTAGGAGGAGTTGACATAGTACTCATTGACAGAAACGCTTCTACAAACCAATGTGAGACAAAAACAAAAACACCATAAACAGATATGTGCAAGAGCACTTTCATAACTAAGCTGCTACACTAGTTCTGGTAGTTATATTGTGTATATTCCTTTTACAAAAAAGAGACAGAGGATATATAGCTGTAGGATCTTAACCTTGCATGATTAGTCACAAGTTTTTTCACTCCTTGAAAACATGTTGACAGTAACTGAAATAGATAGACTCTCGGTTTACTTAACTAGTGCTCTGATACCAACCGATAGAAGCGGGTGGATGAATGGAATGAACGAACGAAGGAGACGAAACTAGTGAGCCGAGAGGCTCTGTTACCACTTGTTCGATCCGAACGGGAGGAAAGGAAATAGTGCGGAACAACTCCCACCCCGATGTAGGACCAGTTTCTTAAAAACAAATGCGCGATCAAGTATCAGGGTGATCGCATCCACCGAAGAGTAATGATTAGAGTTTTGAATCTGTATATTTGGGTGAAAACCTTAGCCAAATTCATGTCAACTAGTTTTCTTTTGCATATATGAGTGATAGTCAAATTGTCTGATTATAAGGACAAGGATCCTTCCTAGTAATTCTGATATATGAGAGCAAAGCCATTTGCCTATCTTGATTAAGTGAGCTTTTTGTTTATGAGATGCTAAGTACCAGACTTGATGTAGACCAGCGATGGCAAAAGCATGCCGAGCAATATATATATGTAACACAACACTCTCAAACATTAGACACACTGTTGAAAATCTGCATCCATTTGTATAACTATGAGATTTGCATCTACATTCCCACTTGTGCATGGGACTGAGAAATGGGCATACTGTCATATTCTGTTGGAAAAAGGGTGCATATGCCAAAGGATGTGCACGAGATGGTTGTTTTGCAGATACGAAGGAACCAAGTTCAGAAGACGGAAGTAGTGGAGAATATCAATCAACGTTGGTGTGTCTGCTATCACAAATAACTAGCTGACGAAAAGAAGTTGTAGCATCACCCACAACGCAAGGGTGTTGATCCCAAAAATGAAGTCACTATAGAACCAAGAAACTAGAGATATTGGGCTTGCTGTATGGGGACCATACTACCCAGTGGAGGTAGGGCAATGCTAGGCGGATTTTTGACACCAAAAATCCAACTAATTTGAACGAAAACTAGTGATAGAATTATTGGGTGAACATTTGTATGTCAGAGAATTCTACAAGTTTGATGTAGAATACTGGGATAGAAAAGAGTCCCAGTCCGCCCTTAAAGTGGCTAGACACGTTATTAGATAGTAGGCAATAGACTTTTGTAACAGTCTCTAAAATTGTCAAAAAATATCTAATATATCCCATATTTTATAAGACCGAGTGAGAAATGCCGATCCATGTAGATTTATTGATCACGGCTAGAAGCAGGATCGACTTCGTCGAAGTCCATGTCATCGACTTCGTTGACATCCTGACATCAAACTCCATCGACATCGACATCTTCTCAAGAGCAAGCCTGTTATGGCCATATTCGGTTAAGGACCTGGAATAGTCCTAATATGGTAGACCGGCCCTCTAGTGTTTGAAATTGTTGTTCACGCCGTGATTTAATTCCATGTCAAGGCCAGTTTGTGACTAATAACCTTGAGAGGACCCAGACACTCTAATTGAGACGTATGGAGTATTGCATGTCTGTGTGACGGATATAGGCAGGAGGACTGCATGAAGAGATGTGATCTATTTATAGTTGACCTACATGGGGGTTGCATGGTTTCATGCATAGGACTCTACTCTAAATATAACGAGGTAGGGATTCTCCCGTCGACATATTGGGTTTCAGTTACCAGTTTCTCTCTTCTCCTCTTGCTTCACATGGCATGGCTTGGAGGCTAGATCCAGTTTTGATCTAGGATTGGTTGGGCGGTTTGGCTCCATAGTCTCTCTTATTGTGTTCTCCTATAATCATCTTAGGGGCAATCATTTAGGGTCTTTACATTGGTATCAGAGCCTGGCTAAGATGCGGTCTTGGATAGGGGAAGAATCAAGCCCTCCATCGGACTTGGAAGGTAGAAGCGCTTGGATTTGTGTCTCGGATTAGGAGTGTGCTGAATTCTCAAGAGAAGTGTGATTATTGATTCACTAATTTCAGCTTTGAAGCAAGTTTTTTGGAATTGTTGATAGTAAGCTCTTTTATGGGAATGATTCCGTTAAATATGCTAATAATTAGGATGAATTCATTAGTATTTCTAGATTTCTTGATGAAGCTTTCAAGTGATGTAGTAGAATCTCTTAGAATGGATCCAGTTGCTTATTTTATGGTTGTATTCTGTTTGGTTAATAAATTGGATGCATGCATAACCCATAATGTTCTAAATCGTGTTCCTAGTTTGTTCATAGATAGGTTGAAGCAAATTCAATTTATCCAGCATATATGGACTGTTAATAACTAAAAAAAAGATTCCAGTAAATGTATGTGAGGGTTAGTAATTTTTTCTATAATCTTCTGTCAAACTTGCATGTTCAAGAACATTGATGGAAAGTGCAGTTAATCTTCTAATGAATTGTTGAGCAGAATACTGGTCTGCCTTGTAAAAAAGATGAGAAATCAGCTCCCTGAAGAAGCTTATTGAAGCTAGATGGTTGGTAACCTGCTAATGAGCTTGCAGTTAGTAACATAGATGGAAGTCGTGGTTTTTCAAACTTTTTGCAGCATAAGAAGCTTAGAAAATTCCTGAGGTTTCTACCTGCTCCAGGCTAGATTTCTCCCTTGTCTTGGGATACAGATAGATCATGTCAACATGATTTTGAATCTATGCTTTTGCTTTAGGAAGTGATGGGTAAACCTCTTGGGTTCCAGAAAATGAGGATAACTATTTTGGATAACCTTAGAAGCCAACTCCTTCTTGAAGGCGCTCCCTGTAAATCGATGTTCCTTTTGTTGGATTCTTCTTGAACTGCTCCAGCTACACAGTTTTCATGTAGGTGGATCAGATACCTGCATCTGAAAATAATTTTCAGCAGTATTGTGTAGGGTTATTCACGCTATCCATGGAAGTTCAGGGTAGAGTGTTTGAAGCCTGTGGCAGCTGTTGTCTACTGTTCCTTCTGTATAAACACGCCTGGAAGGCTGAGGAGATGCACTAGCAAGCTGCTGTCCATCGCGGCTGTAGCCGCCACAAGAAGTGAAACTAAATTTTCTAGTTGAGAAACCCTACGGGAGGGTTACTTGAAACCCTTGAAAAAAAAATTGGGACAAGGGTGGCCTTGCGTGGAATTTTCTTGAAAAACCTTGTAAGGAGTTGGATAATTTTTTAATTTTTCTTGTTTGGCCTCTAATGGTTTGCATTTTATGCAAGACCCTTCATGTGTGTTACCGGTGTAAACCCTTGTAGGGGCTAGGTGGACCTTGTCTTGGTTTACATGCGAGAAGAGTTTTTTTTGCATGAGAGTGGATATTTATTCACTGGTTACTCTAAATTTACTCTTCTGGTAATCGCATGAAAAACGACTAAGCCTAATAGTTAATAACCATGAGTGAAACCTGTATATGGGTCTAGGAGGAAGATTTTGGAAAATCTGCTTAAATCAAACAATTGAGAATAAGGTTTTCGGTTTTAAAAATAATCAACCCAGGAAATGTTGGAAGAACAAATTTGCTATCTTAATAGGTATCTATGAATTGGTTCATAGATTTAGGATGACATTAAGATATTCATTTTTCATGGGTCACCTTTCCAAAACGGTACCCAGTGAAAGAAAATTTAGTTTTTCTGGTACTGTGTTTGGTGGTGACTAAACTTTGGAAGCTAAGTTCTTCCCAGATTAAAAGTAAATTATTTTTTCTTTTTTATTGAATTTCAAGTTTACTTAAAATTTGGAATGGGTTACAAGTGTCTTGTATATTTCAAGTTGATATTAATCATTAGAAATGGGACAAGTTAACGTTTGTACAAAAGATACTCGTCAAAATTGATTTTAAAACCGTCAAACAATATGAAATGACCAGATAATATGAGTGAGGATAGAACTCTTTATCCGATTTGTGGAATCTTGTTTAAGAATTTCCAAAATCCTATTGGTAGGATTTCCATTCATGTTATTTCGTATTTTAAGTTTGGATAGTTTGTTAATAATGACAGAGTAATGCCAAACCAGTCAATAAAAAAAAGAAACAGTCCAATTTTATTGGAGAATTTGTAATTGATAGAAATTGATCAAAAGTATAAAACTGATTTCATTTCCAGTTAAATCCTATGGTGAATGATATGCAAAGGATCAGACTAAGTCTGTTTTTATACTAATAGTTGATTTTTATATATCGGTAATTCAGCCCGGGTATAGGATAGAAATGAAATTGTTTCAGGCTTTTTCCTACAGTAATAAATTTTAAACATTTACTAATGTCATTACGTCTTCTTAGTACCTTAGCTGGAATAGATTTTTAGGGAATTGAAAATTCTAAGGAGGGAAGAAGAGTAGACATCAGTGGTAGTAAGTGTGATTGGGAAATGTATTTTGCAGTTAGGATTTTGGTAATCCCAGTAAATAATTACTTAATACTGGATATTAATTTTCTGGATTAAGTTGAATTCATAATAAATATCACTATAACTATTGAGTTATCCACAAGTTTGGATGTCAATTGTGATGTTAGAAGTAAGAACCTGATACATGGATTACATTGGATCCGTTAATTGGTAGAAGCTTGTCCCTAGAGTTAATGCTCTTGGATCCATGGGGATTCGAAGCTTATCATTAACCTGGAAGGATCAGAATGTAATATTGAACCATGTTAGTTCTTTTGTTTAGGTCACAAGATCAGGTGTGGACTGTGGTATCCATCTGATAGGCATGCAAATCATCCAAATAAATGGATTCTCCAGTGTTGGGAGCAAGAGATGATATCTTATATGGATTATAGGACAACTAGATGATCAATGGATCTCTAGAATATCAGATAAGGCGGTTAAGGGTAAACTGGAAGGAAAAGCTGATGGTATGGGACATCAGTAATTTTGAAAAGAAAATTCTAGGACTGTAAAGATCTGATAATCAATGATGTATTTTAGTACCTAGTCGCGATATGGGAAAAAGAAAACCGTTTGAGCAAATGTGGGGTATTTTGGAAAATTTTGAGGTTTAATCTAGATCCCAATGTGGTATCTCATTATTTACAAAATCAGAGGCCCTCAAATCTATTTCTCGCTTACTTAATTAATCCTTTACTCCTTAGTAATTTTTCGAATATAAGACATCAAACTAGTTTATATGAATTCTTTCCAGCATGAATTTTTCTTCTAAAAGACTGTTATGTCATATAAATTACTACTTGTAGGAATGGACTTGGAATTTAGATAAATTCTAAGGTTAAAGTGTTTCAATTTCTTAAATCTAGAATATCTCTGTGCATAAATAGGTTTCAAATGATTGTACTGTCACAAGTTGAAAATATTTGAGAAAAAAGTCTTGATTGTAATAGAGTAAATCCTTTAGTGGAAGCACTTATTTTTTACTTTTCTTGGATTTAGATATTTTTATATATCATCTTTCCAATTAACTTTTATTGAAATTTATAAATTCTTTAAAAGGAGGGGTGAAGTGGTGGGATATAATTCTATTTGGGAATCTATAGGTTGCATAGTTTTTGGAAGAGAACCAACTGTGGTATAGAAATGAGATTTGGTCTGAAAGTAATTTCGGATAGATTCAGAGTAAGATACCTTATTGGAACTTTTCGAAAAAGAGGACTTACTCTAGGGATTATGTGGACAATCTGGAGCTAGAACATGTTTGAAATTTGAATCATTATCTATAAGTAGTGTAGTAAAAGATCAAAGGTTATTAATTCCATTTTGATTGGAATAGAAGTAAGTTTGATCAGAATTTAAGTCTGAGAGTTCTATATTGGGTCAACCTAATCCTAGTTTAAGTACTAGGATCTGAGAGAGGTTGATTTAGTGGGAGAAATTATGTAATTAGAGGTAAGTGGGATTGGAAAACTGTTGAGAGTGAATGTTATTCGTCTCACAGATTTTTCAGATATGGTATTCACTCATGAGAAATAGAAAATCTTTTGTAGCTGAGTTACAAGATCTCTCAATGAGATATGTGAGTGTGGATTCTAGAAGAATCTGTGAGATAAAAAATGTGTTTATGTATTGGGTCATAGTGAGATTATTCACATATGTGCACGATTAATCTTGTATGAATCTACTGTGTATTCCTGGTTACTAGGGTGATTTGGTGCACTTAACCTAGTCGGTGAACATAGACGTATGATCAAGTATTGTTTGTTGACAGATACTTGTAGAGTTAATAAATCTTTGTGTGGAATATTAATGGATTAACTTATAAATGATTTGGATAAGGATCTAAATGTGGTGTCATACTAGTATAATTGAATTCTTCACCTAGACATTTGAGATTTCTGAATCATTGGCAATTAACTTGAGTTCCA
This sequence comes from Diphasiastrum complanatum, assembly GCA_029204225.1. NCBI lineage: Eukaryota > Viridiplantae > Streptophyta > Lycopodiopsida > Lycopodiales > Lycopodiaceae > Diphasiastrum > Diphasiastrum complanatum. The sequence goes on from MU831949.1 coordinate 44,249, forward strand.
GAGTGAAGTTAATTGGTGAAATGATTAGTGTGATGTGGATTCACCAAAAACTAATGGTTTTGATTTCACATGATTAGTGAATCATTTCGGTTCATCAGTTAAAATTATGTGCATTGGATATACAATATTCTTGGGATAGAGTATTCCTTAGTTAAGGAATAGACTCAGCTCATTAGTGGTTGTATCCCAGAGCGCTCAATTGGATAACAAATCATAATGAATCCAAGAATAATATCTGAATTGATATTCAGCAGGACTTTGGGTACCTAGATTTGATTCTAGATTGTAATCTAAAGTTTTTGTAGTTGGAAATGATTGTCATTTTGGTATGCATTCAGTCTTTAATTATCAATGGTTTATAAACCTTGAATCTTGCACTTCTGTTAAAGAATCATGTTTGAAGAATATTCCTAAATCCAATATTTTTTTAGTGGAAAGATTTTGGAATGATTCTTACATTTCTTGAGTTATGTAGGACATAAACTCTAGTATCCTGTTAATGATTAAGTATGATTTTGGATTCCAAAAAATTATGATTGACGAATCATATGAATCTAAATATTTATGATTGACAGATCATAAATAGATACTTAATTATTGTCAGAGGATTATTTGCAATTGTGATGATTCTTAAGTGTGATGATTAATTCTTGATCTATTATTTGAGTAAGAATCCATATCCGTATTTTGAATCTCTCTACTCCAGTATCACAAACATTCTCACAAGATAAGTATTTTATTTATGGAGAATTTAATTAGTCTAGTGGATGCTATTCTACTACAGTTTATGGTCTACATATACTTGAGTACAGTTTTTTCTTTTGATTGGATCTCCAGTTATTAAAGGGGACATACAAATCTATTGAGATGAATGGGTGCTATTTTTTTGCATTTGATACTAGAAACATGTGCATTTGACTCAAGAGTATCCGAGATACTCAGAGTAGAGTTTTAATCATTCTATGTCTTAATGATTCTCCTAGAGATTCTAGTTAAATGAATTATCATATCTTAGAATTAGATTCTGAGAATAGTTGTACTTGGAAGTTTTTTATGAATTGTTTGCCAGAGTTTGTGGATGATTTCAGACTGTAATTATTATTATTATTTTTTCTTTAACTTTAATCTCCTAAGTTAGGTAATATTTCACTCAGTTGGTTCATGTAAGTGTTTTACATGAAGGTGATGTTACTAACTTGTGTTGAGTGTAATCTAGTTGAGAAAATATATCTCTTAGTGTACTTTTTTAAACCAGAGTTTGTACTCATGAGCATAGATTAATGATTGAAAACAGTTTTTCTTTGAGTACTTGTTTGATATGATATTCAAACTAAAGATAATGATTTTCTCGGTTAATATTGAAAGTTAAAAGAACTGTTCCTATAATTTTTTCATGTCTCGAGGGGCTTCTAAGGATAGAATTAGTTTAAGGAGAGAAAATTGCTATGGCCATATTCGGTTAAGGACCTGGAATAGTCCTAATATGGTAGACCGGCCCTCCAGTGTTCGAGATTGTTGGTCACGCCGTGATTTAATTCCATGTCAAGGCCAGTTTGTGACTAATAACCTTGAGAGGACCCAGACACTCTAATTGATACATATGGAGTATTGCATGTCTATGTGACGGATATAGGCAGGAGGACTGCATGAAGAGATGTGATCTATTTATAGTTGACCTACATGGGGGTCGCATGGTTTCATGCACAAGACTCTACTCTATATATAATGAGGTAGGGATTCTCCTGTCGACGTAATGGATTTAGGTTACCAGTTTCTCTCTTTTCCTCTTGCTTCACATGGCATGGCTTGGGGGCTAGATCCAGTTTTGATCTAGGATTGGTTGGGCGGTTTGGCTCCATAGTTTCTCTTATTGTGTTCTCCTATCCTCATCTTAGGAGAAGGGTCACGCAACCATGGATTGCCGCCTGAACCCAAAGAACAAATCAGCACAGAACAGACAGGAAGGCAACCCTTTAGGGTCTTTACAAAGCCAATCGACTCGACTTGTCCGAAGTCTTCGATGTCGCGAACAGTTTTGTTTTGTTGTCACGAACGATTTTGTTTCTTTTAAATTTTCTTTTGCGCGGAAGCTCACAAGAACCTAGACATGTGACTACACATCACATAACACATTTCATTTTAGCAAACAAGATGGCACAAGACAAGGAGATGCACAAAATAGAGCAATCAAATTATCAGTTTAATTTGTAGAGCGAGATCGTCAGTGTCTCACTCGTTGGCGGCCTGAAGTTGTACTCTTTCGCTGTGTTTTGCTCGTTGGCAGACTTTCATGCACAACTATTTTGTTTCTAGTCTTTTCTTTTCCTGCTCTACTCATGCACACACTCTTGGTATCTTGCTATCTAGTATATCTGGTATTTTTTGTGAGAGACAGAAAAATAGTTTATATCTCCATTGTGTGGAGTGTGAAAAATTGTCAACTAGTAGTATTTTCCTAACTTGAGATTTTGTAGGCCTATGGCCAAATAAAAGTTAGAGATAGGTTCATACATGTATGTAGAGGCCCAAAGTATGTGTACACTACTTTTGAGGTCACATTAATTAGAGGAGGTCGAGTGTGGAGCTCTTCTATTGGCTCATAATTTGGTGCATTCCTATTTGACCAAATTTCTAGGTATATGGGTGAATCCTATTGGACCCCAATTTTAGCCTATCATAAGACAAGTGGCCAAGAGGCACTATGGCTGCTATAAATAGCCATCTCCACGAGTATGTACACATCTCATTTTCATTCTATTGAATGAATGTTATGCTCTTTGAAGGTCCATCTTCTTCTCTCTCACTTTTTTGTTCATATCTTGCATTCTAGCCACTAGAATTGTGATTTCTTTGTTGCTATGGCTTCACACGTGTGAAATGCAGGTTGTAGGCTCTGAAGTACGGACAGGGACAGCAAGTTTCTGTTTGTGGAAGCTTATGATCAGATTTTGATGTTTAGTTGATGTTTAGTATGCTTAACATCACAATTTCTATCATTTTTTCAATCTAGATGTGCATAACTTCCATGGCCAAGATCTTTATGAAACTTTAGCATCTTTTGGATCTGAGTTTTTCACATGGTATCAGAGCATTAGGCGGCCAAATGTGCAGGTTTTGCCAGATTTAGAAGAGATTTGTGGGCGAGTTTGCTTTTGTAGCATTCCAATCAAGTTTCTAGCTAAAAATCTTGTTGATTTATGTGTAGAAATTGGATCTTTGTGATCAAAACATCATTTGTATGCATTTCAATTGAAGTAGGGCGAATTCCCTCTGTACTTATCAGAATAAGGAGACAAAAATTGTTTTGGAAAGAGGGAGATGCAAGATCCAACAAGATCCTATTAGTTTTCCATTCTAGCATATAGTTTTTTGATTCAATTTCTTGCTTCTTCATGTCAAAAACTTCAAAATTGATGTAACCCTCTGATTTTCAGTTTGCTGAATGATTCAAGAGTGTATTTCAATCTTAGGAGTGAGGGAAAAGCAAGTATATTGAGGTTTGGTCTTGGTTTGATCAAGAAATCATAAAACTAGTGGCTAAAATTAAGGAAAAAGTGAGGAAAAGAGAGAAAAAGTAAGGTTTTAGGTTCCAAATCTTTGTGATTTCTTCTTGTGTTTCATTTGTTGATTCAAGAGAGTGCTTAGTGCATTGGAACAGGTCAAAGATCAGAGATCAATCATTGCAACATGGCTACAAATGGAGGCTACATGTTGGAAAGCAATGATAGGCTTACCTCCCTCAACTATTCTACTTGGAAAGTAAGGATGGAGTCTTTGCTTGAGATGAATGAGTTGATGGATATTGTTGTAGGTGTGGAGGAGAGACCTTTGGCACCTCAAGAACAATTGAGGTATGACAAGAGGGCAAAGAAAGCCCTTCACATGATCAAGATGAATGTGACAAATGAGCTTATCAAAGAGGTTGGTAAGTGCACATCATCTAGTGAAGCTTGGGAAGCCTTGAAGAAGGTTTATGAATCCAAGTCTACTTCTAGAGTGTTGACTTTAAGAAGGCAAATCTTTTCTTGTATGCAAAAGAAGAGTGAGAATGGACATGCTTTTGTTTTGAGAGTTAAAGCATTGAATGATGAGTTAGCATGCATTAATGATGGCATAAATAATGAGGAGCTTGTTCAAGTGATTCTCAATGGCTTGTTGGATGATCAAGCTAATCTTGTTCAAAGTTATGCTATCCAAAAATGTTTACCAAGTGTTGGAGACTTGCAAGAGGTCTTGTTGGCTGAAGAATTCAGGTTGCAAGCAAGAGTGGGAGCATCTTCTACATCTCAAGGAGGAGAAGAGGAGGCAATGTTCTCTAAAGGCAAGTTCAAGGGCAAAGGTAAAAGCAATTGGTCTAAAGGGCAAGACCAAGGTGAGCACTCTACTTTTGGCAAAAAGAAGGATAGATCTAAGCTAAAATGTTTCTATTGTGGAGTCAAAGGGCATTTTGCTAGTGATTGTTTTAAGAAAAAGAGGGATCAAGGGGAAAAGCAAACCAATCTAACTATTGATGAGGGTGGGGATGAGCTTCTTTCAAATGATGCTTTTGTTATGTCATCTTGCTTGTTGGCTAATCATGGAGACATTGATCCTTGGTGGATTGATAGTGGAGCCACTTCTCATATGACATATCATAAAGAGTATTTTTCATCTTTAATGGCATTTGATGGTGATAGGAAGGTAATCTATACCGCAAATGATGGTGAGTGTGCAATCAAGGGGATTGGCACAATTCCTATTTCACTTTCTACAAATAGGAATATAGAATTGAAAGATGTTTTGCTCATTCCATCCATTACCAAGAACTTACTTAGTGTAAGCCAAATGCTTGACAAAGGATTCAAAGTTGAGTTTGATGGTGATGCTTGCTTGATCAAAAAGGGGTGTAGTATCATTGCAAAAGGGAAAAGGCAAGGGAAATTGTTCAAGCTTGATGCATGTGTTGTTGCTAACCAAGTTGGATGCATGGCAAATGAACAAATGTCAATTCAAGAGGTATGGCATAAAAGGATGGGACATCTCAACTACAAGGCCTTGGAGGTAATAGCCAAAAAGGAGGTAGTAAGGGGACTTCCCAAGTCTCTTACTTGCTTGAATCATGTTTGTGAAGAATGTGCTTTGTCTAAATCACATAGATTGCCATATACTAGATCTATATCTAGATCTAAGATGCTTTTTTCTCTCTTGCATTCGGATATTCATGGTGTTACTACAATTAGCAATGGAGGTGCTAAGATGTATGTAACTTTCATTGATGATTTTAGTAGATTTTGTTGGGTTTATCTACTAAAGAGCAAGGATGAGGTGTTTGATGTGTTTGTCAAGTTCAAAGTTGCTATTGAGACTCAATTTACAACCAAAATCAAATGCTTGAGGAGCGACAATGGTGGTGAATACATTTCTAACAAATTCAAAGCCTTTTGCGATGAGCATGGGATCAAGAGGGAGTACACATGTCCAAGAACACCACAACAAAATGGAGTGGCCGAGAGGAAGAATAGAACCTTGTGTGAGAGTGCAAAGGCAATGAGATTGAATGCTAATCTTCCTAAACCTTTTTGGAGTGATGCTTTGTTGTGTGCAAATTTCCTATGCAATAGATGGCCAAGTGTTGTATTGGAAGGAAAAACCCCTTTTGAAGCTTTGTTTGGTACGAAGCCTAATGTCAAGTTTCTAAGAACTTTTGGATGCATTTGCTACTTCAACATTACTCTTGATGATAGAACTAAGGAGGATCCATCTTCAAGAAAGGGCATTTTTGTTGGTTATAGTGAAGTAAGCAAAGCATATAGGATTTATGTTCCTTCAATCAAGAAAGTGTTCACAAGTAGGGATGTCATTTTTGATGAAGGTAACATTCCAAAAGTTGTTTCAAGTGATGATGGTGTTGTTGCAACTAATGTGCTTGATGACAATGGAGTTGATGACACATTGGATGTGGATGTTGAAGAAGCCTCTTCAAGTCAAATTCCAAGGAGAACTCCAAGGCATAAAGTGAAACCCTCAAGGCTCACTTATGATGGCAAAGGTAAGCAAGTGGTGGATGGATCCAACTATGCTTTCCTAACTTCTTTTGATGTACCTTCATGTGTAGATGAAGCAAGGCAAGAAGAGGAATGGATCCAAGCAATGGATCTTGAGTTTGAAGCACTTATGAAGAACAACACATGGAGATTGGTGGAGCTTCCAAAGGGCAAAAGTGCAATTGGATGCAAATGGATCTTCAAGGTAAAGACAGATGGATCTATCAACAAGTTGAAGGCAAGGTTGGTGGCTAAAGGTTATGCTCAAGAGCATGGCATTGACTATGAGGAAACCTTTGCACCCGTGGCAAAGATGGTGAGCATAAGAGTAATCATTTCCCTTGCAACTCTTTATGGATGGGATCTTTGGCAATTAGACATTTCTAATGCTTTCTTGAATGGTGATCTTGAAGAGGAAGTCTACATGGAGCAACCCGAGAGCTATGTTTCTCATAGCAAGCCTAATCATGTGTGTTTTCTACAAAAAAGTTTGTATGGTCTTAAGCAAGCACCAAGGAGTTGGTATGCTAGGCTTAACTCTTTTCTACTTTCTCAAAACTTCACTATGAGTGAGTATGATCATTCACTTTACTTTAGAATTAGTGCTAATGATGTTACAATCCTTCTAATTTATGTGGATGACATTATTTTAAGTGGAGGGAACAAGGAAGATATAGAAGATATCAAGAAAGCACTAAAAAAGGAATTTGAAGTGCATGATCTTGGTCTTTTGAGCTATATCTTAGGAATAGAAGTAATTAGAACTTCTCAAATCACTTTTATTTCACAAGAGAAGTATGCTATTTCTATTCTCAATAGATTTCATATGGTAGATGCAAATCCTATTGATACACCTATGGAATCACATGTAAAGCTAACTATAAGAGGTAATGAAAGATCCTTCGAGGACATTACTCTCTATAGGAAGCTAATAGGTTCTCTTATATATCTAACCATCACAAGACCTGATTTATCTTATTGTGTTGGTAGATTAAGCCAATTCATGCAAGATCCTAGCATAGAACATTGGAAACTAGGAAAGAGGATCTTGAGATACATCTCGGGAACAAAAGATTTTGGCATTGTTTATAGAGGCTCATCACCTAACTTATTTGGTTTTTCAGATTCAGATTTTGCAGGAGACCTTATGGATAGAAAATCCATAAATGCACATGCTATTTTCATAGGTGATGGAGCTATCTCATGGATGTCGAAGAAACAAGCAACTATATCACTTTCTTCTAGTGAGGCCGAGTACAAAGCTTTGACATCATGCACAAAGGAGATGGTGTGGATCAAGAGGATGATTATGGAGCTTCATTTGCTGGATTTTTCAGAGAGTCCAATCATCTTTTGTGACAACCTTTCAGCCCAAAGTCTAGCAAGCAATCCGGTTTTCCATGCAAGGAGCAAACATATCGAGGTGGCTTACCATTTTGTGAGAGAACAAGTGTTGGCAAAAGAGATCAAGCTTGAACATGTCCCATCAAAGGAATGTGTGGCTGATATCTTTACCAAAGCATTGGGAAAGGACTTATTTTTCAAGCATAGAACAAGTCTTGGTGTACTTTCTAAATCTATGCTAAAACTAGTTGAAGAGGGAGTGTGAAAAATTGTCAACTAGTAGTATTTTCCTAACTTGAGATTTTGTAGGCCTATGGCCAAATAAAAGTTAGAGATAGGTTCATACATGTATGTAGAGGCCCAAAGTATGTGTACACTACTTTTGAGGTCACATTAATTAGAGGAGGTCGAGTGTGGAGCTCTTCTATTGGCTCATAATTTGGTGCATTCCTATTTGACCAAATTTCTAGGTATATGGGTGAATCCTATTGGACCCCAATTTTAGCCTATCATAAGACAAGTGGCCAAGAGGCACTATGGCTGCTATAAATAGCCATCTCCACGAGTATGTACACATCTCATTTTCATTCTATTGAATGAATGTTATGCTCTTTGAAGGTCCATCTTCTTCTCTCTCACTTTTTTGTTCATATCTTGCATTCTAGCCACTAGAATTGTGATTTCTTTGTTGCTATGGCTTCACACGTGTGAAATGCAGGTTGTAGGCTCTGAAGTACGGACAGGGACAGCAAGTTTCTGTTTGTGGAAGCTTATGATCAGATTTTGATGTTTAGTTGATGTTTAGTATGCTTAACATCACAATTTCTATCATTTTTTCAATCTAGATGTGCATAACTTCCATGGCCAAGATCTTTATGAAACTTTAGCATCTTTTGGATCTGAGTTTTTCACATGGAGTTTACAAGATAGTTAAAACAGAGAATTACAAGAGTAGTTAGCGCTAATCAACTAATCAGTTACTCTCCGTTGTTGCTATCTGTTTCAGCTGGGCGTGAAGCTTGACACTCCAAGCCCGTTGAGCTGCCAACTGACAGCGCGAAAGATTCCTTTTCGTTTCTTTCGTTTCCTTTCGTTTTTTTTCGTTTCTTTTTGTTTTGCGTTGCTTTACGATTTTTGCAGTCTTGGAGGCATGTTTGAGTTTCGCGAATCGTTCAAAAATTTTTCATCACTCGTTCGTCCTGAAGGCACATTGACTTTCGCGAATTGTTTGATCTTCGTGAATCGTTCGACCTTCGATTCAATTCTCGTTGACTTTCGTGTTGCGGCAAAGTTGCAGAAGTTCACCATTTCTGACACTCCCTCTTGAACCTTGCAACTTTGCATGTTTAATCCAATTGCCTTTCTTTGCTTGGCGAAGAGTGGCTTGTCGGGCGGCTTCATTAGCAGATCTGCAATCATGTCTTCAAATTTTATATACTGGACCTGGAGCTCTCCTTTTGAGATTAAATCTCGAATGTGATGGTACTTCAGAGGTATGTGTTTCGTCTTTGAATGGAAGACATGATCATGGGACAGATAAATGGCACTCTGAGAGTCCATTATCATCGTGCATGGTCCTCCCTGTGGTATCCCGATTGCCTCCAGCATCATTTATAACCACACTACCTCGTTCGCCACCTTTGAAGCTGCAACGTATTCAGCTTCGCAAGAGGATTGAGCTACCAAGGTTTGCTTTTTGCATATCCAGCTGATTGCAGCTCCGCACACTATGGTACATCCTCCAATTATGGACTTGTTGTCATCTTTGCAGCTCGTCCAGCCAGCTCGAATCCATTTCTTTTGTTTTCAGCTCTGTAGGCAAATCTCATATTTTGGGTACCTTTCAGATACTGTAGGATTCGTTTTTCCATTTGCCAATGTGTCAGGTCAGAATTGGAAGAGAATTGGCTTAAATTATAAACAAAGAAAGCTAAATCGGGTCCAGTACAAATTGTGAGGCACATCAGACTACCGATTAAATTTTGGTAGGGTTTATCTGCCATTTTCTATTCTTCCTCTTCCAATTTTGGGCGATCCTGCTTCGTCGGCTTGGCTCCAACTATCATTGGTGTGGCCTTTTTCTTGCAGTCCATTATCTTATACTGCTTGAGCACCTTTCTGGCATATTCAGACTGACTCAAGTGCATTTCGCCCTTTGTTCGATCTCTTCTGATCTCCAGCCCGAGGCATTTTCTTGCTTCTCCTAGATCTATGATTTCATAATTTTAAAAAATATGACTCTTCGTGTCCTCGATTAGCTTCAAGGAGTTACCTATCATGAGAGAATCATCCACGAAGATGGTCAATATCACAAAATCTTCTCCTACTCTTTTTATGTAGACATTACAGTCCGGTTTCAGAAGACTATCGAACTTCTTATACCGAGCTCGTGATGCATGTTTTAGACCATAGATGCATCTCTGCAATCGACAGACATATTGTCGATTGTCGGGGTCTTCAAAACCTTCAAGCTGCTTCATGAAGATTTCCTCCTTTAGATCTCCATGGAGAAAGGCTGTTTTCACATCAATCTGGTGAATTTCCAGATTGTGTTGTGTGGCATATGCAAGGAGTAGTCGTATGCTTGTCATCTTGACCATCGACGAATATGTGTTGAAATAGTCAACACCATATCTCTGTGTGTAGCCCTTCATGACAAGCCTTGACTTGTAATGGCCAACGGTGTCATCTGATTTCATTTTCTTCTTATATACCCACTTGCAGTCGACGATTTTTCTGTTTTCTTGCAATGGCTCTAGTGTGCATGCCTTGTTTCGCCTCATCGACTCGATCTCCTCTGACATTGCCTGCTTCTAGAATTCTCCCTTTGGACTCTGGACAGCTTCTTGATATGCGTTGGCTCTTCAGTGAAGCTGCAGTACTTGAATTGGGTGTCTTCACTCCACTGAAGATTGTCAGTGTATCGGTCTGGAGGTCGTCTTTGTCTTGTTGATCTTCTGGGTTTGTTTCATCGCTACTCGAACGTTTCTTGTTCGTGGGGTTGATCCTCTGCTTCCTGCTGCTCTGGAGTCAGTGGCTCAACATTCAAATTTGACGTCTTTCCTTGATCTCCCTCTTGAATTGGCAGCAGTGTGAAGATCTCATGGCCTCTTTCATCTTTTAGTCCAAGGAATGTGGACTCATCAAACTTCACATCTCTGCTCGAAACAACCTTTTTCGTGGTTGGCTTGTAGAGCCTGTACACTTGTGTTCTGTTTGAGTACCCAACCATGATCGTTTGTTCCGATTTATCATTGAGCTTGATTTTTTTTTCTTTTGGAATGTGCTTGTATGCTGCACATCCGAACACACGTACGTATGATAGATCAGGCTTTCTACCTGTCCACATTTCGTACGGTGTCTTGTCTGCCAGCGCTGTCATTGTTGATCTGTTCTGCAGACGTACAACTGTAGCTATTGCCTCAGTCCAGAATTGACTTGGCAACTGAGCCTGTGCCATCATGCATCTGGCTCCTTCGACCAGCGTTCTGTTTCTTCTTTTTGTGATACCATTATATTCTGGCATGTACGCAGGTGTGAACTGATGCTCGATCTCCCGTTCTTGGCAGAATTTTGAAAATTCTTTGCTCTTGTACTCACCTTCGTTGTCAAATCTGATGATCTGTATCTTCTTTGAGGTGTATCTCTCTGCGAATGCCACGAACTTCTAGATCGTAGTCATCCGGCTGTAGTCATCTATGAATGTCAAGAAGTACCTCGATCTTGAGAGCGAATCCATTTTCATCGGTCCACACACATCAGAGTGGACGAGCTCAAAAATTTTCTTGGCTCTTCTCCCCTCATGTGTGAATGGATTTCGATGTTGCTTGACTTTTTGACAGGTTTCGCAGAACTCAGTTTCAGGCCTTGATATCTTGAGACCTGTGACTGTGTCTTTCTTGCACATGTCATATAGGGTCCTCATGTTCAGATGATACATCCTCCTGTGTCAGAGCTGATCTTCATTTTCTAATGCATTTAATATGCTATCGGAGTTGATGATTATCTTGGCCTGGTAGAGGTTTCCTTCGCTGCATTCGACCGTTCGCAACTTGTTTGTCGTTTTCTCGATCATGCGGCACGTATTGTCGTCGAATAAAACTCGAATGCCAAGATCTGCCATCTTGGAGACAAATAGCAGATCTTTTCTGAGTGTAGGCACATGAGTGCTCATGGCAGCTCTGCTTGACCTGACAATGTTCACAACTGTAGAGTCCCGATGCCTTTGACATCGTGTCTGCTCCCATCACCTAGAATCATTGTTATGTTGTTTTCGAGTTCTCGAAAGTCGATCAAGATCTTCTTGTTGCAGGTGATGTGTGATGTTGCTCATGAATCAATGACTACATCGTAGTCGCGTTCAGTGTATCTCGTTGAAGCTTCATCAAGTATTGTGAAGGCTTCATCATCTCTGTCTGCATTCTTGGGTGACTCTGCAACGTTTGTCTTTTCAGCGTTGTTCTTTCTTTTCGGGTTGAACCTGCAATCGTACGCAGAGTGCCCTTTCTTCTTGCAGTGCATGCAAGGTATTGCTGGATTGAACCAGCATTTGTTGGCCATATGGCCTGGTTTGTGACAGTGATCACAGGAAGAAGATTGTTGATTCGAGGACTTCGTCTTCTCAAATCTTGGTTTGTTCTTGTTTTTTTTCTTGCCTTTCGTGAAGAGGGCCTTCCCTTGCTTCTTTCGTCCCTCATCAGCCTCTCATCAGCGACAAGACTGACTGCTTTGTCGAATGTCATATCTGATAAACTCAGTATGAGCATTCTCAATGGCTGATAGGACGTCAGTAGAGATTTCATGAAGTACATCAGTTGTTGAGGCGCTGGGACCTGGTGATCCTGTCTTGATGTGACGAGTTGAGCAAAGATCGTTCTGATCTTCTCAACGTGCTGATCTAACTGGTCGTCATCCCATCGTATGGATTGTAGTTGATTGTGAAGATGCATCACTGAAGCTGCAGTCCTCACTTCATACTTCTGTTTTAATCTTTCCCATGCTACATGGCTGCTTTCGCAGTCTTTAATCTGCATGAGTAGATCTTTGTTGATGGATGGAACGATGATCGCCATTGCACGCTCATCCTTTCTAATCCATTCAGCTCTCCTCGGGTCTCCCTCTGGAGGCTGCACCTCTGAGAGTTCGGTCACCGACTAGATGCCTTCGTCCTTCAGAAGTGTTTTGATTTTGAATTTCCAGATTTTGTAGTTTGTGCCATCAAGGCTGATTTCCACTCTTGTTTGGATTGTTGTAGCCATATTGTGTTGTCTAGAAGATCACTACTTAGATATCAATAGTGATAACCTATAGGCTCTGATACCATGTCACGAACAGTTTCGTTTCATTGTCACGAACGATTTTGTTTCTTTTGAATTTTCTTTTGCGCGGAAGCTCACAGGAACCTAGACACGCAACTACACATCACATAACACATTTCATTCTAGAAAACAAGATGGCAGAAGACAAGGAGATACATGAAATAGAGCAATCAAATTACCAGTTTAATTTTTAGAGCGCGATCGTCAATGTCTCGCTCGTTGGCGGCCTGACGCTCTGCTCTTTCGCTGTGTTCTGCTCGTTGGTAGACTTTCATGCACAACTATTTCATTTCTAGTCTTTTTCTTTTCATGCTCTACTCACACATACACTCTCAATATTTTGCTATCTAGTATATCTGGTATTTTTCGTGAGAGAAAAAAAAAATTGTTTATATCTCCACTGTGTGGAGTTTACAAGATAGTTAAAACAGAGAATTACAAGAGTAGTTAACGCTAATCAACTAATCAGTTACTCTCCATTGTTGCTATCCGTTTCAGCTAGGCGTGAAGCTTAATATTCCAAGCTCGTTGAGCTGCCAGCTGGCAGCACGAAAGATTCTTTTTCATTCCTTTTGTTTCTTTCGTTTCCTTTTGTTCCTTTCGTTTCTTTTCGTTTTGCGTTGCTTTGCAGTTTTCGCGGTCCTGCAATGCTTTGCGGTCTTTGCAGTCCTTGAGCCATGTTTGAGCTTCGCGAATCGTTCACGAATCCTTCATCACTCGTTCATCCTGAAGGCATGTTGACTTTCGCGAATTATTTGATCTTCGCGAATTGTTTGACCTTCGAGTCAAGGCTTGTTGACTTTCATGTTGCGGCAAAGTTGCAGGAGTTCACCATTTTTGACATTCGACGATCGTCAAATGTCACCATTCAAAATGGAGCTCTTCCTCTACCCTGTCCAACACAGACTACATCACAATTCATTTTAGTACTATGCACTAACTACATTACTTCATGCTCGTTGCCCACATAGTTGTTATAATTGTTGCATGTATATATACATAATGACAACACACTATGATTAAGTGGTGATGAAGGAGTTAGAATAAGAGTTGATGTAAGCATGATTCAGAGTTCCTCCGTGATCACCATTGTATCAGAATCATTTGATTCCATAGGATCAAAGATGTTGGAGAGAGTGAAAGTAATTCAAGAAGTAGATTTTGCATTCAATCTGTAACTAGCGTAGTAAGATCACAACACACAGTACGCTATTACTGTGAACCATTCTAGGGCACATGATCATGATCTGATAGTTGTATTCACAATGGCTTAATTCGAATTCTCTATTTTCTTATGTGTGTTCCACTATGATCTCTCACTCACTGATACTTGCTCCACTCGAAAATCTAATTTCGAAGGAAGCATGGTTGTCTTAGACACCTAGCTTTTTCGCTCCCTTCATGATTGTCTTCGATAAGTACAAAATATTTCTCATGTAGTTCTAAGTTATAGTCTGAATCTATAGTTTGGTAAAGGTCCTATTATAATTTGTTGTAGGAAAAATAGTAATAATTCTTCCTCAGAGAACACGATGAAAGTTTGAATAAATCAAACTAATATTAGTGTCTTCAATTGAGTCTGTTTCTGGTCTATGTACTAATAGAACAATTTTTACCTTGATTGAATAAGCATGCGGAATTAAGAGACATCTTTAGACAATTTTAGACAATCAGAAACAATTGATCAAAAATGAATTTTTATAACTCTGAATTTGAATCATCAATTTATATCTCTTGTAGTCTTATTTCTCTATTGTGTCTCTGATTGAGTTAGAGAGTGAGTTACAACGAGTAGTGCACATGTATTTATATTGCTACAAGACAGCCTTTTGGCCTTTTAATTATGTAATAGTAGATCTAACCATTGAGACAGTTGATATTCAAATAAACGTTCTGTTTTCAGACTCGAATATTTTCTGTTTGTGAGTTGTTTGCAACAGTTTGTCTCTTTGTGATAGCTTCGTGTATCACGAATTGTTCACGACACTTTGTCTCTTCGCGACATCTTTGTGTTTCGTGAATTGTTTGCGACAGTTGACAGTTTTGAGCTTCAAGAAGAATCAAGAATATTTCGTGAATTGTTCGCGATAGGCAACAGTTTTGCGACAGGTAAGGTTTGAACAAGAAACGGAATATTTCGCGACAAGATACTGTTTGTGGATCTTTCGAGTTTCAACAAGATATATTTCGCAAATCTTTCGAGTTTGAAGCAAGATATATTTCGCGAATCTTTCGAGGTTGTACACGAATAGATATGTTTCAAGTTCGAGTTCGTTTCTCATCCTTTGTCAGTTAAACTGTGCACTTTGTCAGTAGAACCGAGATTTGTCTGATCGGGTGTTCTACAGCCCCCTCTCAAAGTGAGCAGTTGGATTAACCCCAATCTTCTTCGCTGCTTCTCAAACAAAGCTTTACTGAGTGGCTTTGTAAAGATATCAGCTGTCATTTCCTCTATAGGTATGAAGACTGTCTTCAATATCTTCTTTTCGACTAAGTCCCGAATTACATGATACTTGATAGCTATATGTTTCGTTTTCGAATGAAACACATGATCTTTCGTAACATAGATTGCTGAAGTGTTATCCCTTAACAAGACATAAGATTCAGAAATAGTGTCACGAAACTCTTCCAACATTTGTTTGATCCATATCAACTTGTTTGCCATCTTGGCCGCTGCTACATATTCGGCCTCACAGGAAGATTGAGCTACTGTTGTTTGCTTCTTGCTTATCGAGAGTATGGCTGCACCAGATGCTAGAGTACAACCTCCTGAAATACTTTTGCTATCATCTTTCATGGATGCCCAACTTGCATCACTGTAAGATTTGATCCGAAATCCAGCTTCCTTTGAATAACACAGTCCATAGCCTTTCATTTACTAGAGATATTGTACTACTCTCTTCGCTAACTTCCAATGCAACGATTCTGGATTCTGATTAAATTGGATCAGCCTGTCTATATCAGGTCTGGTTTTGTCTGCAAGATACAACAATGATCCAATCAGCCTGCGATAGGGTGTATTGGCCATTCGCTTCTCTTCCTCGAGAGTCTGCGGACAATATGCCTTGCTCAGTATTGTTCCAGGTATCATGGGAGTATGCATACCTTGCATTTGAGCATGTTGAAGTTTTCAATGATTTTCCGAGTGTACTTTTGTTGGTGAAGATACAACTTACCACATTCAAAGTCTCTTTCGATCTGCAAGCCTAGATAGATTTTTGCTTCTCCTAGGTCAACGATCTCAAATATTCCAGAAATGTCTCTTTTGACATCTGAAATTAATTTATCTTTTCTTGAGAAGATAAACATGTCGTCAACATAAATAGCTAGAATGATTATTTCATTTTGGACATGCTTGATATAGACATTCGATTCAGCGAATAGAGGTTCGAAGCCTAAGGAACGTAGTGCTTCGTCTTTCTTTCTATATCATTGTCTGGCTGCTTGTTTCAAACCGTAGATGCTTTTATTCATGTGACATCCAAATTCTGGATATTCTTGGCTTATAAAACCAGGTGGTCTGTCCATGAATAAATCTTCTTCTAATTCTACATGCAAGAAAGCAGTTTTCTCATCCACAATATGGATTTTCAGATCATGAGCCACTGCATAAGCAAATAACAAAGGAATTGATGTGTATTTGACTACCGGTGAGAAAGTATCAATGTAGTTGATCCCATATTTCTGTAAAAAACCTTTCGCAACCAACCTTGCTTTGTATATGATGTTTTTACCATCAGGTTTTGTTTTGATCTTGTAGATCCACTTGCATTTGACTCGTTTTCTTCCATCGGGTATAGGTGTAAGTGTCCATACATTGTTCTTATACATGGATGACATTTCGTCCTCCATTGTTTGAATCCAGTGATCTTTATCTGGTCCATCAATAGTTTCCTTGAAATTGAGGTTCGTCTGAAAAATCACAAAATTCGATGGCTATATTTGTTGAAACATCCTAACCAAACCTTATTGGTGGTTTTTGTTGTCTTTGGACTCATTCTCTCTCTACCCGAGTTATTCATGCTTGATTTTCTCTCTAAACCCGAGAGCAACCTTTTTTTTTCCATACTGAACACTTAGAATTATTTCTGACATTCATTTCTCATAGTGAAGAGATAGATTTTTTCATCAGATGTATGCCATTGTGCTCTTGCCTTAGATTTTTCAAGCCTACTGTTCTTTGATCAATCTTGTGCAATCATAACACCTCAGTAAGATCCTGTAAGGTGTGTGGTGAAGCTCACACGTGCTAAAAACTTCACAATAATTTCTGAGAATTTCATAGCCGACTAAATCATTGTCTGCTATGTGCTTTGACTCATCGAATTTGACATCTCGAACAATTTTTATTGTGCCAGTTTCAGGTATGACAAATGTAACTTGAATCCTACCAGAAAATCTTATTCTGTCTTTTCATCGAGTTTCTTTCTCAATTTGTCTGGTATGTGCATATAAACTATGCATATGAATGTCCGAACATGTGCTAGATTTGGCTTTGACTTCCACCTTATCTCATGAGGAGTTTTATCCGGTATTTGAGATTTCAGAATTCGATTCTGAAGATAATCTGATGTAGCCACTGCTTCTGCCCACAACTATTTTGGTGCTTTCGCATGAGCCATCATACAGCTAGCAGCTTCCATAAGCGTATGATTCCTTCGTTCAGCTATTCCATTGTGCTGAGGTGTGTATGATGCAGTCTTCGTATGCATAATACCTCGATTAGTACAGTATGCTTTAAATTCGTTGGAAATATACTCACCTCCATGATCTGTGCGAATTTTCTTCAACTTATTACATGTCTGCTTCTCAGCCCAATTCGTATACTTAACGAATTTCTTGAAAACCTCAGATTTTGTACGAATAAAATATAGTACAGTGAACTTGCTGAAATCATCAATAAACGTAATGAAGTATTTTGCATCACCTAAAGACAATACTCCGAATGGTCCATAAATATATGAATGCACAATTTTCAGTACCTTGGTTGCTTTATAAACATCTTTACTAAAAGGTAATCTAGTCATTTTGCCTTTAAGATAGGATTCGCAGGTAGTTCGAATATCTCGACTTTTGATTTTGACTCCTTCGATTTTTCTCTTGTTGGCTTTGTACAAGGCTTCCATGTTCATGTGACATGGCCTCTTCTGCCACAAAATATTTGTTGATTCTTGAGTTTGATTCGCTTGTTCAACTTGAGTTTGAATGTTCAAGCGATACAAATTTCCTTCTCTGTTGCCTTTAGCAACTAGGTTGTCAAAATCTTCATCGAATTATTTACAAGGTTACTGACATTCCTATATCGACTATCTTTGCTACGGATAGAAGATCTTTATCAAGAGTAGGGACATAGAGAACTTCTTCCAGTTTCTTGTCACCCTGATTCGTGTCCAACCATAGTACACTAAATCCATCAACTACATGTTTAGAATCGTCTCCAAGTATAATGAATCTCGAATAATTCGTCTTCTTGTGCTCCTAGACGAGATAAACATACTGTATGAGTATCTAGAATGATTTGAAATTATGCATAGTAAGTGGCAGTGGCATTTTGACAATTAGCCACAAGGTTCCACTATTATATGCACAAAGGCCATTGATTTTGTAAAAGCCTTTGATGACAAGTACACATGTGTGTAGTAGAATCCCAAAATCAAGGTGAACAAATGAAAGAATTATCACTATTTTTTGGGCTTGTGCTAAGGAAAATCGAGATCCTTTGAGAATGATTCTTTTAATTGTTCCAAGAATATACTTTTGTAGAAGGTTGAAAGATGTTGACCAAAAACAAGAAAATTGTTTTATTTTGTAGGAAAATGTTATGTTTAATGTATAATTTATGTGATTTAAAACCTTTAATAATGTAGTACTTAAGATTCATTGAGCTCAACAAATGAAATCATGAAATCATAGATGGTTTGAATGTTGTGAGAGTCCTAATTTCTATCTTTAGAAAGTCTTGATTTTGCAAGATTGTTAAGTCCATAATCTTGATTTGGATATTCGCTACTCCAATAGGAGGATTTATCACTTGGTGTACTTTGGAAACTAAGATGTTATTTTGGAGTAGAGATAAACAATCAAAAAATCATTCTATCTTTTAATACTCATTCGGAATGAAAGTCTCTAACTGAGGATTAAGATTTTTGGATAATTGTTGAAAGTTAAAGAATCTATTTTAATGATTTTACTTTATCTTTAGACAATACATGTTTAAGGGGAGAAGAATGTTAGATCCACATGCTGTACAAAGGATTTGGAATAATCTTGATGCGGATATTCAGTGTTCCAATGTTTGAGCTTATTAGTTACACCTAGAATCAATTCCAATTCAAGGCCAGTTTCATGACTAATGAACTTGAGAGGACCCTTTCCATAGTGACATGTGGAGCAATGCATGGCACATGATAGTTATATGCATGGAGAGAGAATCAATAGTAACTCGTGCTTAGCTATTGCTTAAGATGTAAGATTCCCACTAGCAACTCCACTTCCTTCTTCCACACTACAAATGATCATCTTAAGTTGTGGGATGGTAGTATGTAAAGAAGATAGAACAAGTGAATAAGGTTGGTTTCACACTAGAGTGTTTGGCAAGTCCCAAGGTCAAATTGGAGTCATCCCATTGGTCTAGGGAGGAAAAATGGGTCTCCCCCCCCCTTTTAGACTTAGCTTGAGTTGCCACCATGGGGCAGATGAGGTGGCATGGGACCCATGCCACGTAAGGGAGACTCAAGCCCATTGTTTGGGCTTGGGGACATTGCTAGGCATGTTGAGTTGCCAAGGGCAACTTCACAAAAATGGACCAATCAGATTATATGGTTCAAACTGGCGAATCAAATTGCGCCCCTTCATTTGGCACTTGCCGACTAAGTCTGAAAGGGGGGTTGTGGTCCATTGCCCGTCAACTCACAACCCAAAGTTCAAGTCAAAGCGCCAGGCAAAGGGACTTGCCACTAGTCTGAAACCGCCCTAAGCCATGGTTGCACTGCACATTTGCACCCAGCCTGGATCCTGCCCTC
This sequence comes from Diphasiastrum complanatum, assembly GCA_029204225.1. Taxonomy (NCBI): domain Eukaryota; kingdom Viridiplantae; phylum Streptophyta; class Lycopodiopsida; order Lycopodiales; family Lycopodiaceae; genus Diphasiastrum; species Diphasiastrum complanatum. The sequence continues at coordinate 63,956 of MU831949.1, forward strand.
CCTCGATGAGTGTACATAGGCCCTTATCCACTCATGGAGCGGGTCCCCTTCCTCTTTCACACTCCAAAGTGCACAATTTTTTAATGGCCAAACTGTGCCAAAGGATAAACAACAAAAAGAAAAAAGGCCTGGAAAGTTCGGAGTTTCCCGGATTAGGCTTACAGTCCTAGATACCCACCCCCGTACCTTAATGCCACCCGGTGATGTAAATCTCTTGACCGTTAGATTTAATCGTTAGCTTCAAGGTTCTGCCACGTGGTCAAAATCATCTGTAAAGATATAGTGCGACACGTGGCGGGGATCCAATTGGTTGGCCAAAGATACTCCGTGTCAGGAAGCCCGTCGGTAAATTTTCCAGCTGCAAGACGCAGAAAAGGAAAGAACGAAAGAGAAAACATTATGAAGAAGGATTAGGAAGGAGGGAGATAAGAGTAAAGGAAGCGAGAAATCGAGGGAGGAGGGATGGATGCAAGGAAAGCGATGGAGCTGAAACTATTTGTGCAGCAGCTGGAGGCGAATCCATCCGTCCTGCAGGATCCACAGCTGCGCTTCTTTCGCAATTATCTGGAAAAGTATTGAAGCCTTGAACTATTGTCCGATCTTTAAGTTAACGTTCCTTCGTTTAGTTTGCACTTATGCAGACTTTTGTGTTTCTGGATTAGATGACATTTCTCAGCTTTTGCCATCATATGAAATACATTGAGCTTATCTATAATGTCATGCACTGTTATACGGTTCTTACTATAATATCGGATTGTGTGATGCAAACTGAATCAGTCTTTCAATCTGTTCAATGGTGGTTTGATCCCAAGCCTGCTTTTGAACTTGCATTTCACTTTAAAAAGTGGCGGGTAGGGTACTGCCCTTTCGAAGATAAACGTTGAAAATCTTTGTCCGTTTTTAGCTTCTTTAAGATCGGTAACGAGGTAGTCCCTGTTTTCACCTACAAGTTCGTTAAAGCTTTGAGATGCCATTGACCATTACAATATCAGTACTGGTATCAGAGCATTAATACGTGTTTAGAACCTTTCATTTTGTTGTGGACCTGGTTCACGATCTTTCCTTCAACGATATACATGTGTAAAAGGACTTTACCTTTACTCCTCCTCCTCGCATCAAGTGAAATGTTGTGTGAACTTCACCTGTAGTATATGCAAGGATAAACGGCCACGACATTGTTTGTTCTGCAGACAAGCAGCTTGTCTTCAAGCAAATGTTTACCTGTTCGTTGTTCACAAATTTTATCAGTCCAGTTGCATGCACTGTAAGTTGAATTGCGGCTTTTTTAATCAATGTTAGAAACAAGATTATACAATATTAAAAATAGGATAAAAAGGGACATTAAAACTTGTGCAAGTCAATATGTAGTGGCCAGTCTGTGACAACTTTTTTGTAAGTCTTGTTGAACAAATTCGATTGTGCCCTGCAACAGACCATCTGCGCAACTCATGAAGGGGAGTAAGTGTAAACACATCATTTTATGGCTGTGTTGTGGAGATTTGTTTTGGAAATTTGAGGGTCAACTTGTTATTCACAGCAATTTTGAGGCTATTTAAGATTAGGTGGCGGAAAGTTCCAGAAGACCTTTGAGATGTTTGCTTCAGTGACAAAAACAGCAAACGAACATTTACTTAGTTCCTTTGCTTTAGAGGCATGTATATTCATTGTAGAGTGGTTGTAAGTATACGAAGAAGTTGCGCATCACATCGGAGAAACCTAGCTTACCAGTTCATTTAGGGTTCACTGCAGAATTGGCGTAGTTCAGTGCATTGAACTAGGGATGGAGGCAGGCATAGCTGAACAAAGATCGTTAGTGTTATGTACACAAAGGAATAATAAACTAGTTTCATCAACGATGGCGAGCTCTTGGAGGAAGGTCACTTGTATATTTTTGTTGTGGTTGGAAGTTGTGTATAACATGCATAGAACCCACGGTTCCACGGTTCGAACCGTGGGTTCTGGGAACCGTGGAAGGAACCGTACCACGGTTCCTTGAACCGTGGTACGGTTCATGTAAAAAAATAATTAATTAATTAATTTTCCTAAATTCCCCCTCAAAACCCCTCAAAGCTAGTTTTTGTCCCCCCCTCTCTCTCTCTCTCTCTCTCTCTCTCTCTCTCTCTCTCTCTCTCTCTCTCTCTCTTATCAATTTGGGAGATTAAATCATTTGAAGTAAATAATCTAAGTAGGGAGAATCTGCTTTTTCTGAAAAAAAATTGGCATTTTTTTAGCATTTTTTTGGGCTATTTTTTGGGGCTGGGACAAAAAACAAATATATTAATTATTCAGTGCGGTTCACCGCGGTTCTGGGCAAAATTTTTTAGGGACCGTACGGTTCACTGTACGGTTCTCAGAACCGTGGTGAACCGTTAACGGTTCATTGATTCTATGATAACATGTAATAAAGTGCGCAATTAGTAGGTGAGTAGCAATTAGTAGGAGAATAGACAATAGACACTGCATGAAGATTCTTTCTGCACCAAGAATGTCATGTGTATTGATGTGCATGACGGGGAATGAAGCTGTCTGTTTGAAACTCACCCACAAGAATTCTATGACATTCTAAAAAGGATAATGGTTAAAATTATATGGTAATTGTGTTCAGCTACATAGGTTGAAACAGGTTTGGATGCCGAATGGGTCCTAGCAAATGATTGATTAAAATTGAGGGCTGGATAATACAAATATAACAAGTTGGATGCCGTTTCAAATACAATTCACCAGTCTTCTTTGTGAACTTCACTAATGAGAAATGGTATTGACAAAATAATTAAAACACAGAAAGGCAGATAATTGCATCTCAATACTCACATTTTTAGATGGAAGACTTTTGTCACATTTAGAATGCACAATTTTGAGAAGCCGAAAGGTGATGCACACTGTCGACCTAGACCATATAGGAGCGCGGCACTTTGATGATTAAAGAAATCACATGTAAAAATCGGCAGAGATAGCTATATTGTTCTCAATGTCTTTTTTTCTGTGATGTTGCTTTGTGTCTGCAGGGTGCTTGGTAAGCTATATGAATAATCAATTTGTCTAGCTCCAAGATCTTATGTGTGATGAATGACCTCAGTCTCAACTTGTAGTGATTCACTCCTTTTGGCTAGCGTCCTGTTGTCCAATAGTTGGAGTTTCGCCACTCTTCTGTCACTTCACTCTTGCCAATTATTTACTCTTTGGTCAGTATTTACAAATCTTCAATCCCAATTTATTTGCATTCAACATATCAAGCCCAAAGTGTAGACTATGCAGTCATCAGAACCACTAGAAGCCCCTCTCCATTCATTTTCCTTCTATCTTATGGCACTTATGCGTTTTGAAAATAGAAAATCTGGTTTTTGTGTTTCTTACAGTCATTATCTGCACTTCCATACCCTTGTGCAAGAATCATGTTGTAGATGATTTGGAAATCTTGCAATTGTGTGCAGGCTTGGAGCAAATTTGCCACCAGCTGCTTATGGAAAGGCAGAATCTTCAAAAGATCATACTTCAGTGAGTGACATTATTGTTCGTTCACTAAATTGCACAGGAAGTCATGATATGTGCTCAAAAGATGTAGATTTTTACAATGGTAGTGCAATGCTTTTAAATAGTCTTTCCAAACAATCACATTTTTTTCAGAACTTTTTCCTTTTGTACAAGTGTTTATCTTGTTATTTTCCTAGTGACAATTGTTTTGGATATGAATGTAACTTAAAAGTCTTAAATCTAGGATTTAGAATATCCGAAATTGATGACTTTCATTCAAACTTTCACAATGACGTTTTAAGAAAGTGGCAACTGTGAATACACTCAGTACTTGAAGGAACATATGAGAATGAGAAGCCTTGGCTTGTCTGATATTTAGTTTTGAGTATTCTTGTTGGCTCTAATCTTCTCATGTTCTAGCATAAGCATTGCTATTGGTAGAGATTTCAATGTTTGATATTGAATCTCTGAACATATTCTTTGTTGCCTCAGTGCATCTCAAGCTGCAGTTTACGTATTTGGTATTTTCACTGCAGTATCCAATTATAATCAATGAGGCTAACAATTAGAAAACATAGAGTGGTCATTATTTCAACTTTTATGCACTTCAAGTTTATGATCGCTTGTGGCACCATCAACGAGAGCTTTACTTGGCTTTTCGTGACAAGCTATTATGAACAAGCTTTTTTCTTTTTAGAATTCAATGTTCACTTGTCAACAAGATGCATGGTGATATGGGACTGAACTCAATACTTTTCATATGTAGTTGCTATTAAAGTGACTACAGCTACTAGTGAAAAGTTATACATTTATCCTTAGAATCTATTAACCTGAATATCACCTTCTGGGCCTCTTCCAAGATGTAGAATAATCAACTGACGATGCTTTTACTTTAATTCGTTGGAGGAGGTGTGAATATCTTTTTTGTTTTCTATGTACTTGTGTGATTTAAAGACATTTACTAACTACTGAAGGACTACAGGAAGGTCATGATGATGAGGTTGACGAGGAAACCCCTGAGTCTCCAGATTTTTTTTCTGCTTCAAAGAGTACTACTGGTGATAAACCATGGGAAGAGCATGTGAGTGATGAAGAGATTGAATCTGAAGTGGAGCTGGACAATGAGGGAGTTGTTCCACCTGATAATGAACCACCTCAAAAGGTTTGTTGTCTTCTCGAAGATTGATGCTTGACATTGAAAGAACCTATCTGTCAATATTCTAAGTCATTCAATGATTGTTTGTGTGCATTGTATGTGTTGAACTGTTTTTGGGTCTCAATGTGTGATGCAATGTGGAAAATGCATATTGATGGTGCTTATGAGCAGGTGCTTATCAGTGTTATATGAACATATTTCCTTCACAACTCGCATTTTGCTCCAAGTTTGATATCATTTGATTCCTTTTCCGCTGGTCTGTGTCTTCACACTTTGCTTGAAAAACTCTTCAGTACAAGGATCTTGGCTGCACCCCTTCCGTACCAAGTGATCCAAGTTTGGATCAGGAAACAAAAATTGGAACTAAGTTTTGAAGAAAGGATCTGCTCAAAGGAAGAGCTGTATAGAACGTGAACATTGAAAGAACCTTTTTTCTATTGACATTGCAAGTCATTGATGATTCTTTTGTGGGAGTTGCATCTTTTGAGGTGTTTTTGGCATGATAATGCTCCATATGGATGTATTGCCTTCACGACTTGCATATTGTTCAAAGGTTTTTGTTATTTGACTTGCGCTTTGCTTGGGAAACTCTTTTGAATATCAAGGACCTCAGCTGCACCCTTACTTACGAAGTGATCCAGGTTTCGATTGGGAAGCAAAAAATGGAATGATGTTTTGAAGAAAGAATCTACTTGAAGAAAGAGCTCTATAGAACGTCAAGGTTGGAAGTCTCTTGAAATGTCTCAGTCTTATAATTGAACTACAATCTTAACAGATGGGTGACCCTTCCATAGAAGTAACTGAAGAAATGCGTGATAATGCACAAGTTGAAAAATTCAAGGCGATGGACGCCGCTGAAGCAGGTGATGTGCTAAAAATGATTTCTTCACTGGTTGGACTTTGATCAATAGATGTGAGTCTGATTTTGCTACGATTCTACTGAAGCTCCTGCACGCTGTTTGGTTATCCTGCAGGAGATCTTGAAGCGGCAGTTGGCTTTTTGACAGAGGCTATTATTTCCAATCCAACATCAGCAATACTTTATGCCAGTAGAGGTAGAAATTTACGCTTGGTCTCACTTTGAAATCTAGTGCTAATAATAGGGTTTTCTCCAGTCTGAAATTGCGGGTTGCTATGGGCTCTACTTTTATTTGCAGCCGGTATTTATGTAAAGATGTCCAAACCGAATGCTGCAATACGGGATGCGGAGGCTGCTTTAACGGTGCGTAGAGTTCAATTGTATTTCACTCTATGAAATGTAGTCTCACTTCAAGTGATCTTAGAAGCTAGTGGCGTTCGGTTTTAATAACCATGAACTCTCATGTGACCTAAAGTTTTTATCTTCCTGCTTTGCTTGTGCATGAGTTTTGTGTATCGACTCTATTGATCTTTACAATGGTTTTACTCTTGCATTATATGCAATGTTTGCATGTTGAACTGCTTCAACAGTATATATATTTTAATTCAATTCAAGCGTTCAAATATGTAGAGTTTTTTTATGAGGATACATAAATAGCCAAAAGGAAGGACATGTCAATCTGTCTTTAGAAACAATGAGATTGCTTGCATCAGGCTTGTGTATGTGTAGCTTGTAAATCTCAATTTTGGGCGTTTCATCTAAAGCTTTTGGACACACAACACTAAGCTCCAACGACTTGAAACATCTCAAAACATGTGAAACTTGATTTAACAGAAGCATTTCTTCTTGATTGCAAAGAGTTCGAGGTGACAAGCACTTCACTTTTGGTACATGAAAATTTCCTAATGATCTCATGATGGAGCTGATAGTTTGATGCTCTAATACATAGCGGGTGGACTCATTAGACTAAGAAGTTGCACACGCTTGTGGCAAGGCTTCTGCTATGCTATATTTGCTTACGGTTTAGTACTTCAGATCTATATGCATTTTTTCGTTACTGTTTCAGAGACGTTTCATATGCTCCCACTTATACTAGGCACTTGACATGTACCTTTTTTTCATCACATGCCTTTTGGCATGGAAAAGATATCAATTTAGCTTAGCTTCTCCTCCCCCCCCCCCCCCCCCTCTCTCTCTCTCTGATTGGTGCTGAATTATAATGGCTATTGTATCCCTTTCTAGCTAGTTGAACTTGTCAAATGTAACTTGTACAATTATCATGGGGCAATTAAATGTAAGTACATCGTAACTGCCCGTTTAAAGTTTTAAGTAGACCCGGTAGCCCCAAGTGGCTTAGAACTTGAGCTAGTGATGACATCCCATCGTAAATCCCATAAGCAAGCTTCTTTTTTGTGGAATATATTTAAGAGCCTCCATGTGCCAGTAATGTAGACATTATTAGAAGATTAACACTTTAGTCAAGAAGCAGAAAATTCACCGAAGGGTGAAGCCTTTAGGAAACTTAGGCATGAGTTTAGTGACATTTTTCTAGAACAGTTGCTAGAGAGGACTCCCCTCCTCTAGGGGTATCGACCATGACAGATCTTCTAGGAAGCTCTCATGTATCTTTGTATCCACAAAAAATGAGTGTACAAGAACAAGATGAAGTTTTTAGACAACTGCAACAATAGTTGATGGGCCATGTTGGGCCTAGTAAATCCTCGTGGGGAGCTCTTGTTTGCTAGTTAATAAAAAGGACGAAAGTACACGTCTTACCTTCTTTTGTCCCACGCCCCATTGTACTTAAGCGGTATACACCTCAAGAAGTGACTGAAATCCGTTCTAAGAATCTCTGTTTTGTCGTAGCCCTGACCATTTGAACTGAAATTGCCCACATCTGCGTCCACCGGCTACTTTACAAGTTCACGAGGTCTTTGACCCTGATGATTCTTCTCTCTATCTTGTTGAGGGGTCCCCTCCTGATGATCCTCCCGCTCCTGATGATTTTGTTGAGTGTTTGGCCCAGTTAGCTTATGCCACTTGGTTTGGCATTGCCCTCATCATATCCGTTTACGTGGTCATGTTTCTGGTCACGTGTTCATATTTCTGGTCACGAGTTTATCGCCCTTGTTGATACTGGTAGCACTCATTCTTTTCTTAGCTAGACTTTTGTTGCTTGCCTCCCCACCCCTACTCTTCCTGTTTCTCCGTTGAGGTCAGCATGGTGATTCCCATTCTCTTCAGAGCAAAGTTTTATGGTACCTTTTAAATCGCCTTTTCGAACCGTGTTTGAATCGGGAAAGAATCAGCTTCTCCAGGTTCGAACCGGCGAATCAGTTCAAGGGTTTCCCCCCCCCCCCCCCCCCCCCCCCTCTCTCTTAATTTCTACCCTTCGATCATGTCAAGACCAAGTGCTTTCTTAGTGTTAATGGGTAACATGTAGATTATAATTCGTGATTAATTGATATTGAAATTTGAATCCTGACGTGGAACTTTGAACTTCCAACTCCCGAGTCTTGTTACCTAACGATACCTGTCCCCTTTGGTTTAGGGTTCTTGATCCATCTGTTACCTGCAGCTTTAGCTATGATCTATCTGATATCATCAGTGACATTAGCTAGTAGCTACCAACTTCCATACACGACTAGAAAGATTGATCATTGTTTGTAGTTACTCGTCACTCAAAACATTAACGTCACACCCATAGAACCCACGGTTCCCAGAACCGTGGCAGGAATCGCACCTTGGTTCCTTGAACCGTGGTATAGTTCACGTAAATAAGAAGGAAATTAATTAATTAATTTCCTAAATTTCCCCCCCAAAACCCTTTATAGCTCGTTTTTTGACCCTCATGTCTCATTTTTTGCAGGTGGAGGTTTCTGAGAGAGTGCTGCTCAGATTGGTGAGAGAGAAGAGGGCAGGGTAGAGAGAGATTGTAGCGGCCTCTGTAGAGAGAGAAAATTAGGGTTAGTTCTAGGGGTTTTTTTGGCTAAAAAGGCAGGTTTTTTGACATTCCCTCATGCAAATAGGTCTATTTTTAGGGTTTAGGCATTTAAGATCATAGAGAGAGTTTGGGACAGCCTAGAGAGAGACTGTACCAGCTCATCTAGAGAGAGAAGGATAGGGTTTATGGGTTAGGATTTTTTTTGGAGCCAAAAATCAGGTTTTTTGCATTTGTCTTGTCTTGCACTTCTTCCGTACTTCACCTCCGTACTCCCTGTTTCCTTAATCGTCTCACACCATGCTTGCTGGAGATATGCCTGAGCTACCAAGACCCCGAGTTCGTTAGGTCTGACGTTCGGTCTGGGACGCGTGGATGGTCCTGTAGGTTTTGTCATGCTCGTTTTGTCAGCACCCTCACTAGGCTGAAAGGCCATCTCCTTGGTGCTGTCAAGGGTGATGGCAGACGCTTAGGCTCCCACCCTTGCGCACACATGCCTGCTTTGGAGCATTGTAGGCTCATTGACATATATGGAGCTCGATTGACGCAGGCCGGTATGTCACTAGATCTTGATGTATATGTAGTGGTATCATCCACCCCACGGGATCCACTAGCTCCTCGTCCACCACCACCACGTCCTCCCCCACCTCCTGTTCCTGCTCCTCCCCCTCAGCCTAATGCACATCCACCACTCGTTCCTCAGCCCACTGCACCACATCCTACCGCACCACCATAGCCCATTGCACCACATCCCGCCCCTCCTGTTGCTACATCTATTCCAGTCGGTGCATTTCCACAGCGTCCTCCTGCAGTCACTCAGATGACTCGCCCAGTGCAGACATTCCGTTTTCTTCGCTTTGAGTCGGCGCCAGATGGTCTCTCATAGGACACCCAGGACATACCATCCACTTTCCCTACACATCAGGATGATTTGGACTCCGATGATGAGGACGGTGATGATAGACAGCATGGTGAGGCTGGTTCTTCTGGAGCTTCTTCGCCACCATCTCTGTAGCCCCAGCATCCCCCACAGCCGCAGCATCCCCCTCAGCCACCTCAGGCCCAGTTTCCCCCCCAGCCTCGGACATACCTCCTCCTGCTCCTCGTAGGGGTGCTTACCGCACTAGGGCATCGTCTCGCAGCTCCGATTATAGACAACAGTCCATGGGGGAGTCTTTCCAGCCGAGGCCCAGTAGGCTGTGGCAAACATGATCTATGAGCTGAACCTACCATTTGCCATTGCTGACATGGAGCCCTTCAAGAGGGCTATAGCTGCAGTTGATGTTGCAGGTCCACGCTTCCGGCCACCCGTGGCTGAGGCTATCCGTACCACCTACCTTACGTCCAGGGTGGAGGATTTCACCACACAGATGATGCCTCTTAGGAAGGCCTGGGAGAGTTATGGGTGCTCGATCATCTCTGATGGCTGGAGTGACACTCGCCGTCGGCCAGTGATCAACATACTGGTGTCCTGCTGCATGGGCACTATGTTCTATTGGGCCATTGATGCTAGTAGAGGTGGTGGGGGTCATTGACGAACAATTTATGTTCGATATCATCAGTGAGGTTATAGAGGAGGTTGGCCCTGCCAACGTACTTCTGGTTGTCACCGACAACGCAAGTAATTGCGTGAACATGTCTCACTTGCTACAGCAGCAGTACCCTGCTATTGTATGGACCCCCTGTGTTGCACATAGCATTGATCTTATACTGGGGGATATTGGCCGCTTGCCCTGGGTTCGCACGATAGCTGACATGGCACTTGCCGTGGTGACATTTATAACCCGGAAGAGGCGTGTCCCCGCCCTATTCCGCACCTTCAGTTCACTTGATCTGAAGAAACCAGCTCCCACATGTTTTGCATTCGACCTGATTGTCATGCATAGGCTTATTAGAGTCAGACATCAGCTCAGACACATGGCCACTAGTGTTGCATTTGGGGAGCTGCCTTTCTCTAGTAGGCCTGATGGTTTGAGATTTTGAGGATCGTGTTTGACGATGATTTTTGGCGTCAGGCTGAGAGCATTACATCTGTGATGAGTCCGTTCTACCATGTTCTGAGGTTAGTTGATAGCGAGGGCAGCACTATGGGCCTTATCTACGAGTTCATGGACAAGATTGGACAGCTGCTAAAGCAGCATTTTTTCTCTGAGGACAGGTATGGAACTTGATGGTCAGCTGATTCCACCACGCCGAGGGCTGATGTTGCGGCTGACATTGCAGCAGAGACAGAGAGAGAGTTGTTGCGGGTTAGACGGTTATTGATGGACAAAGTGGGTCATGATTAGGATACAGGTGCTGGCCAGGGGACAGATATGGGCATGGGTGTTGATGAGGAGGATGAGGATGATGATGATGATGATTTGGGTATTCCTGCTCCCGGATTGGAGACCATGGCTGAGGCAGAGCTTGATGCAGAGCTTGAGGCAGAGTTTGGGGCAGAGTATCAAGCACACATAGGCTATGGCCTGGAGCATGATCGATTACAGAGGATATGGCAGGGATGTATGAGCCACCTCTACCAGAGCAGGATGTGTACCGACCTGATCCACTACCAGAGGATATACAGCATGAGAGAGAGACAGTGGATGCAGCACATGTTGGGGATGCTGACCATATGGCACAGGACGCTTTTGCAGGGGATACAGCAGAGGGTGGAGATGCATGTGCCACAGTGGGAGGGATTGATGGTGTGCAGGATTCACAGGCCCCTACAGATGTTCATGTTGATGATGATGCAGATTGGATCCGCCGTGTTCGCCAGAGGACCATGTCAGACCTCCTTTGGTATGGAGATGACGAGGATGCCATTGATGATATAGGGTGGCTCTCACCACATGCACGTACTCAGCCACATCCAACACCATCAGTTGCTGATTCACATACCGCTGCCACTTGTACGGCTCTTACTCATGCAGCTCCCAGGCATACAGCGCCGACACATACATCCAGTTATACAGTTGCCCCCCACATTCCACCATCTGCACCTACACGTCGCCTCCCAGGGCCACCTCGTCATGTTACACCGGCTTTTTCGATTGGTGTACAGCCTCGGCCTCATCTTACAGCAGCTGCACCACGGCCTACTCCTGCCATGCCAGAGGGTTCCACTCATAGACCCCTTCTCCCAGCAGGTTACTATCCACGAGGAGCTGTCCTTCACCAGCCTGCAGTACAGCCGTATTCATACACGCCGCCTACATTCAGGGTGCCTGCATCTCGTGCCACACCCATTCCTGCATCAGCGGCACCTCCTACTGCATTTGCTTCCACAGCACCGGCTCGTAGGCGTCCAGGAAGGCCTCCAGGATCTGGTAGGGGGTCTTCTCAGAGAGGCAGAGGTCCTAGTCAGACAGTGGCACGTAGACAGAGAGGGAGGCCGCGTGGCTCTGGCAGAGGTGCATCTTGCATCACTTTGTCAAAGACACATATTGAGGGAGAGGTTTTACATGACTTCAGTCAGGGTGTGACAGAGGAGGATGAGTTGGATGATTTTGATGATCCGGATGCCACACAGCCATTTTGAGGACATGTCATGTACATTGTCATCTAGTTCATTGTTGTTCCATTCACACTGTTTTATTTTAAGGTCAGACCCCAGCCGTATGTGGCGGGCTCTATATGACGAGATTATGTACAAAGCTCACTTGTTTTTTAGATGGATGGCCAGTTGATGTGCATTGTGTACTTATGAAATGGTTTACTGTGATAGCCTCCCCCTCTCTCTGTGTCCCTCTCTCTCTTATCAATTTGGGTAACTTTTTCAACTTTTTTGGCCTTTTTGGCCATTAATTAATTTAGTAAAAAAATGGCAAATTTTTTTCAGAAAAAGCAGATTTGTAGGGAGATAAATCTGTTTTTTCTGAAAAAAAATTGGCATTTTTCAAGGATTTTTTTGGGCTGTTTTTGTGGGAGGCTACCCAAAAAAAAAAATTAATTAATTAATTAATTCTCCCACGGTGCACACGGTTCTGCTTAAAAAAAATTTGTGAACCGTACGGTTCACTGTACGGTTCTAACTTCTGAGAACCGTACTAAACCGTTAACGGTTCATTGATTCTATGGTCACACCATACATATTACAATGTACATGGCTAGTTAATAGTAAATTAGCAAACCTACAGAAGCTCTCAAAGCTCTCTCTCTCTCTCTCTCTCTCTCTCTCTCTCTCTCTCTCTCTCTCTCTCTCGCTCATTTGGAAAATGTGTGCGTCCAACTCCTGCCACAATCCTCTGGAAAATGCTAAAAAAACGGTTCGAACCGTTTTTTTTCCTCGGTTTGAACCAAAAAAAACGGTTCGAACATTTTTTTTTTCCAGTTTGAACCAAAAAAACGGTTCAAACCGCAGTTTGACACAACTATGCGTTAGAGCACCTCTATGTTTCACCTTCTTCCTTATCAGATTGGTGCTTTTTCTGGGCATGCTGCCTTTTATGTTCTTCCTCTTGAGCTTTATGATCTTATCCTTGGTGCTGATTGATTTGCCTCCTTGGGGGATGTTACTGTTAACCTTGCTGGCCATCATATCTCTGTCTTGGTTGATAAGACTCCATTTACTTTGCTTGTAACTTGTGAATGAGTTCATAACATGTGTGCCAAAAAATCAAGAATCAGGGCACAAATCCTACATGAAATGTCATGATAGCCTGTGCGCGAGACAACTAGGCACACAAACAGCACTTGATTTAATAGAAAGGAACTTCTATTGGCCAAAGCCTAAAAATCAAGTGGAGGCATATGTTTGCAAGTGTGGTCAATTCCAAGTAAATAAAGTTGCATGACTTAAGGCAGTTGGCGTGTTATGCCATTTGGGTAGTAGTTGAAAGACTAACCAAAATGGCGCATTTCATTCCAACAAAGATGACTATCAAAACTTATGAACTTGCTTAGCTTTTCATAGAAAGTTGTTCAGATTGTATGGTTTGCCGAATGAAATTGTTAGTGATCAGGATTCGGAGTTCAACTAAAACTCATTCTAATCATTTAGATTAAATCGATCTGTAATCAGTTAAATTGAAGTTGTGGAAGCCAGGTGTCATTATTGTGGCTTGTTTTCCAATCTCTGCATGAAACTGTGACTATTACGCATAGAACCCACGGTTCTCAGAACCGTGGGTTCTGGGAACCGTGGTACGGTTCCTCTATTTAATTAAATAAATAATAAATCAATTAATTACCAAATCATCTGTGAAAGCTGTGAATACCAAATTATACAGATGACACAGATTTCACAGATTTTACAGATGACACAGATTTGACAGATTTCACATGATGTACAAATGATTTGACAGATGATACAGATGATTTGACAGATGTGAAATCATCCGAAATCATCACTGATTTCACAGATTTCACATGATGTACAGATGATTTGACAGATGAATCGATGATACAGATGATTTGACAGATAATTTCACAGATGATACAGATGATTTCACAGATGATTGACAGATTTTACAGATGATTTCACAGAATTCACAGACTTCACAGATTCTTTTGGCCTTTTTTTGCATATTTTTGGGTTATTTTTTGGGGGGAAACTAAAAAAAAAATTAGTTAATTAATTAATTAATTAATTAGTACGGTTTACCACGGTTCCCCCTTAAATTTTTTAAGGACCGTACGGTTCTCAGAACCGTGGTGAACCGCTGACGGTCATTGATTCTATGCTATTACGTAAGTTCTATCATCTGACATGCTTAAAAACGTTTGTGTAGCTTATTGGAAAAGGCATTTTATGTTGTATCTTTGTGCAGATTAACCCCGATTCAGCTAAAGGATATAAGTGGAGAGGAGAAGCAAAGGCCTTGCTTGGCCAGTGGGAAGAAGCTGTCAAAGATCTACGCCTAGCTTCTAGACTGGATTATGATGATGAAATCGCGGCAGTCCTAAAGAAGGTATGAAATAATTGAGCACAGGATGTCAGTGTTGTAGGTTTTCATTTTGAATAAGAATTTGATTGAATCAATTATACATTTAGATGCCCGAGTGTAAAACACCACATTATTGTTTGAGTATTCTGTTGGGAGGAATGTGGAGTTCTTGCTTCATTGCTGATTAAAGAAGCTCTATTATTGGTTTATAGCTCTATTTCTTAGAGCTGAGTTTAATTCACAGCACACCAAGGGAAGTCGTACAATGTTGAGTTTGGGATTTGAGGCTCATTTTATGTTATATACTGTTGCATATATTGGCTTTTTCTGTGTGCATGTTTGATCACTAAAACAAATGACTACTATCGGACTCATTTCATGACGATTTTGATATAGATATTGTGATAGCTCACTTTATATATCTAGCAGCATCATACTCATTTCAGTTCATAGTATCTAGTTATGTTCTCTTTTGCTATGATTTTAGAGACGTTTTCATATGCTCCCATTGATACCACACACTTGACACGTATATTTACCAGTCTTATATGCCTTTTGGCATGGAAAAGACATTAATAAAGCTCTCTCTCTAACCAAATGAGTACACCTGACTTTTCTTTTAGTCTTGCATTTAAGACTAGCTTTTATGCACTTTCAAATTAATCAGTTCTTTGTAGCAAGTGCTCATTTACACACTATTGCATTTATTAATCCTCCAAAAACATACACTCCAATCGCAAAAGCCCTTAACTCCATCACCTCAAACATTGATTGCATGTACAAAATACCCATGGACACAAATGTGTAACCTCTAGTTGGTGCCGCCATGTACGATCAAGATATGCCCTATATAAAAAGCGTATGATATACTGATTAATACACGAGGGAAGATCTGTAATAGAGATACCAAATCACTCAAGGAGGAGGTGGGATGCCTGAGAAAACCATGATAGCCTGTAGCCTTGATCATGAAGATAATGTGAAGAAGCACGTGCTATCTGTGTATACCTCCCCTCTGCATTTGGAAGTGCTTGAACTCTCTGAGAAAACCATGATAGCCTGTAGCCCTGATCAGTGAAGAATCAAGTGCTATCTGTGTATACCTCCCCTCTGCATTTGGAAGTGCCTAAACTCACTGAGTATATGTGATAAGCTGGAAAGTTGCATCTTATGTATAGGTAGAATGGCAAACTTGGCAAGGAGGATCTTGTGTGGAACACAGGGCTTTACCCGAATCATGCGAGCTTAGATGGTGGTCTGCAATGTCGAGGTACTGGTCAAGTGTGAGGAGGAAAGTTTGGTACACCATGTCTCTGCTGCATATAGGGCTATGTGGGTGACAATGGTATCCAAATGTCTATACTTACTCCGAGTGTCGCGAATGGACTTCCGGAAGCAAAATTTCTCTAGTTGAACAATGGAAGCATGTTGCTTCCCAAGTCGAGTAGTAGCTGCCAGTCGCATACTGAATGTAGGACTAGTGAAAAGTATCTGCAGGTAAGTGTATGAAGAAACCACCTCTAGGGGCTGTCCATTGAGAATGAGCTCTTGATGCTGTATGAAAGCTCTAGAATTGTTGAAGACCATAACCGTGGTCTTCCAAATGTTCACCCCCAAGCCCCGTCAGGTACAAAAGACCTGTAAGCAATCCAACTGTCTCTGTAACCCCTCTCTAGTCGGGGAGACCTCATACTAGTACCACATCATTGGCATAAAGAAGAATGGTAATCAAAATGTCGTGACTCGCCAAGTCTACAACCAGATCCATCGCACTATGAGATGACTCTCTCCAAACTAATCAATATATAAGCCAAAGAGAACCAGTGAAAGAGAGCAACCCTGCTTCACCCCAATGGTGCTCCAAATGTGCTTATAAATACCACTATGATGTTGGAAACAACCCAAAACTCTCTCATAAAGAGCCATCACAGCTAGAATGTATTGTGGAGAAGCCAAGGTCACGAAGTCTCTAAATGAGCAAGGAGCATGGGACATAACCAAAGGCTTTTCTGAAGTCCACAAAACTAAAATAAAGCTTCTCTTTCTTGTGCTTTGCTTCCTTGATCAAAGCCTAGAGAGTGAAGTTATTTTCAATGGTAGAGTAATGGGCTCAAAACCTTGCCTGGCCCAAAGCATGTAATCTCTTGGATTCCGCCTTTGAGCTCAGCGCAGACTAAAGGATGGTACCTTATAGCTTCTCGAGAACATGCCCAATCATGATAGTGCGATAGTTATCAAGGATCATGGGATCACCATTTTTGTGAATAGGGTGGATGATGTTGGTGCACCAAGAGGTTGGGAATCCAGAGACAATTGCGGAATCGAGGAGGGTGGCTAGTGTGGGGTCAAGTAGATTAGCAGCAGGAGTCAGGAGTTCAGATTCAAGGTCCTCGATATCTCTAGCCTGATGGAACTTCAGTCTCTTGGAACTCAGATGGTCGGGGGTAGATAGAAATGGGTGAGTTAGTGGGTATGGTGTATAGGCTAGTAGCATAGTCGGCCCAAATGCGTAGGTCGTCCAAGAGAGGTGGTGGGGCACAAGGAATAAACTCGCGCCCGAGGAAGAGCTGAAAAAAGGTCAAGAAGGTGTTTTCCTTCGGAGTCATTATAGGCATGCTTTTTACAGCAAAGTGTACGATGGTATGAACATCAGGAAGAGCGGAGAAGGTGAGGGGCATGAGTATGTGTATGAGTGACAATATGATGAAGAGAGCGGCATCCGGCGTCATACCACGAGGGGTGTAGAAGATGGGGTGATGAAGAATGTGTGGGTTTGCCTTTATGAGGCTTAGAAGGAAAGGCGAGAGAGCCGAAAATGTGAAGAGATGTGGTAAGGAAAGCAGCACATGATTCAACTAAACCATCATGGGGAAAAGAATGGAGTAATGAGGCCAGAGACTCTTTGTAGACTGGCATGTATAGAGGGCCGAATGTGTATCCGGTTGCACAGGTAAGCATGGGGTGAGAAGATAACTGGGGAGGTGGGAGGTGCCAATAGTGAAAGAGACAAAAGAGATTAGAGAGGGTGGTGGGAGAGATGAAAATCAGTTTTATAGGTATGGAGGATAGCGACCCCATGAGGTAAGGTAATCAACGACACTATGACCGCCACTGTGAGGGTGACAAGGGCCAACAAGATAAGCCATTATAAATGGCTAACTCATGGGCCTCGCCAAACTGTAATAAGTAATCACCACATGGGGTAATAGGTCCTGAGCTATCCTCGGAAATCCTAGTGACTCCCATCACACCCACTGTCAAGAGCATGAATGCGGAGCTGGTCGGTAACATCATGAAGCTCTGATTGTCATGAGACTGTCCGAGCATTAAAATCCCCAGGGAGAAAAATATGCCCGCGCTCTGCTATGACAATATCCAATGAGAGGTCAAGATAAGGTGAACCAATGCCCTCAACAAAAGAAGAAGACTCTGGAGGAAAGTAGCAAGCAGTAACGAAGGGATCTCCGTCTAAGCCAATACCTTGTCCAACAATATGAATCCAAATATAACGTGCATGCTCATCATGTCTGATGAACTTGATGATCGGATGAAGAGACACCCTATATAAACAAGCGACCCCAGAACCAGGACCACTAGTTGATATAGTCTTAGACCTGTATATTCGACTGTTGGAGCAGCAAATGCATTAGGTTGAGGAGAGAAAGAGCAGGGATCTGTGACAGGTGTGACAGGTGCAGTGCAGATCTCAACAGGTATAGGAGGGGCAGCAGGTTGCTCAGCAACCTGCACTACTGCTCCACTTGCTGCATCATGAGCTGCTGCAGATGCGGAAACAGGGGTCTTCTTGTTCTTGGCCATCCAGCGAGTAAGCACTCCACGGTCTGGCGTGATCAGTCAGCACGATCAGCCAGGAGCAGGGCAGCGATTCATCAAAGCGTATTCAGGGCAGCAGATCCCGCCTAGACATCCGTGCACTCAGACCATCGCGCTGAGAGAGAGAGAGAGAGAGAGAGAGAGAGAGAGAGAGAGAGAGAGAGAGAGAGAGAGAGAGAGAGAGAGAGAGAGAGAGAGATATTTATTAGTATCTTTTCCATGCCCAAAAGGCATATAAGACAAAAGCTACATTGTCAAGTGTGTGGTGCAGATAGGAGAGAAGAAAGAAAGAAAGCTTTATTGATGTCTTTGAGGCACCAAGAAGGTACATAAGACTGGACAGTACATGTCAAGTATGAGAAGCATCTTGAGAGTGTATAAACATCCCCATTCAAACAAGTAGACAAACAAGTTAAACTAGTAGAATTAAAGATATATAACAAAATTTTATTGCTTGACACATGCACTTCAGTTTATCCCATAATAAAGGTTTTGTTTCAACTAAAAGCTTATATATATGGTGGCTGTTCTAATCTCCTTCAAAAGTTGTGTAAATGTGACCTTCAGAATGAAAAGCATGAAAAGCTGGGGTTTGTGCGAAAGTTGGGTTTCGGCCAGAAGAAATAGCAATATAGTGAGGTGTGTGTGTGTGTGTGTGAGAGAGAGAGAGAGTGAGAGTGGGGGGGCGGGGTGGGAGTTCAGGAAGTTCGATGTGAACTACGTTTCTCTTAAAATTCAGAAATCACAGATATTGGAATGCTTTCAAGACATCAGTTGTCGATTGGATGGGTGAAACTCTTGATGTCAGTGTTACACATTTTACATATTTTGTTCATGTACTATGTTTCCCACATAAAGAACCTTGTCTTCTTGTCGAACTCTAGGCAGTAAGGAAATCGCAACCCTTGTTGTCGTAAGCATAGGTGTCTGGCAATGTTAAAATGGGGACAGCCAAATCTCACGTTTCTCAATGATTGGAGTGTTCAGAGGCATCCACAGTTGAAAAGACCATTCTCATTTTGATTTTAGCTGCACTGGCTTACCTGATAATGGGCATGGACTTTCAGGTGGAGCCAAATGCACGTAGACTCGAAGAACACCGTAGAAAATATGAAAGGCTGCGCAAAGAGAGACAGGAAAGGAAAGCTGAAAGGGAAAGGCAGAGGCGGCGTGCCAAGGCTCAAGTAACATACCAAGTGCTTACTTTTCACATGTTGAGTTCTTGATACTGATTTGAGTGTTGATGACATTGATTGCTTTGTATACAGGCTTCATATGAGAAGGCCAAACGTGCTGAAAGGGAATCATCAAGTCCTAGAACTGGTGGTGCAACAGGTAACTTTGCTGGTGGCGGGCCTGGCAGCTTTCCTGGTGGTTCAGCGGGTAATTCTGCTGGTGGTTGGCCCGGCAGTTTTCCTGGAAGCTCTCCCGGAGGCGTTGACATGAGTCAATTATTAAATGTAAGCCTATTGTCTTACAAGTTGCAGTGGAATTATTCTGTTGGAAGCTTTTAGGTTAATAAAAAATATAAGAAGCTAATGCTTTCAGCTTGACAAGGCAGCTGAAGGGAACATTGGAGCTATTGCAGGCTACTTACCTTCTGTTGTCTGTGGTGTAGGATCCAGAGCTTTTGGCTGCCTTCCAAGATCCTGAAGTGATGGCTGCACTCCAAGATGGTATAATTCCACATACATTGTTCTTCTTCAATTGATTTGAGTTGTTGAATGCTAGACTGCAAGGTAAATTTGCTAGTTGCAGTCTGTGAATTATGCTGTCTTTGAGAGAGTCCTTAAAGTTAGATGGTCAGTTTGTAAGTTTGTTTTCACGAGCTGCAACTTAGCTCTTTTCACATTGTTTGATTATATGTTGTCTATTCCTGTCCTTTTAATCTATGGTCGATAGCGTGATTGTGAATGAAACTTATTTTTGAAAATCTCCTATGTTTCTATGTACCAACTTCCAAGATGATGTAAATGATTGGCATACAAGAATGCATAGACTAGGAAATAGCATGTAGTAAAGGTTTATTCTGGAATCTGCTCCATGTGAATTATGACAGAATATGTCTGACAAAATAATTCAGTATGATGTTTCTCCACAGTC
Source organism: Diphasiastrum complanatum (assembly GCA_029204225.1). Classification (NCBI taxonomy): domain Eukaryota; kingdom Viridiplantae; phylum Streptophyta; class Lycopodiopsida; order Lycopodiales; family Lycopodiaceae; genus Diphasiastrum; species Diphasiastrum complanatum. The sequence continues at coordinate 84,193 of MU831949.1, forward strand.
CTTAAGATGACCACCATTTATTAATTTAACATAAAATTGCATCAGAATCAAATTTTGCACCTTACCTTTTGTCTTTTGATGTCGCCACTGCAGTAATGAAGAATCCAGCGAATCTGGCAAATCATCAAGATAATCCAAAGGTTGCTCCTTTACTTAACAAAATGATGAGCAATTTTGGCGGAGCCGCAGTTTGATGCTGTTGTGCTTTTAGGCTGCTGCAATAGGTGTTAGCTTTGCTTATATTCTTTGTACAGTCACATTAGCGCCATGCTTGTTGGTAGTTAAGGTCATAGTCCATTCACAAGAATGCCTCTCGTACCTCATTGCTTATTAAACACATTAGTAACTGCCGCATTTTCTTTTCATCAACAACTTTGTTACCCATAAGTCACTGGAGTAGTTATCCAGTATAAATATCTCAAAGACCGTACTGGGTATTTATCAGGCTGGACTCTTCCACATGGAAATTTGGAAGACAACATTTGGCTAATGACATTTTGTTTTGATAAGTTAGGGCACTGTAATTCTGCTTCTGTATCCTATAGATTCCGGTAGGAGACCAATGAGTGATCAAAGATGTTTTTATGTCGACCAAGCTCATTCTACAATTTTGCGTGCTTTTTAGTATATATTACCATCCAAGGTGCATCGTTATTTGCTCCACGAAATAGGTTAAATCTCTGCTCTTGTCTCGCATATTAGCACGACCTGTATTTGGCCCATTTCAGGGCCAGCCTATGTTGCGTGGTTATATTTGATTGGAATTGTATCCCTGGAAACATATGTAATGCATATCTCCTTGTTATTT
>MU831949.1:87500-95198 GCA_029204225.1 Diphasiastrum complanatum
TATGTTGGTCCCCAATTCATGACTATTCCCAAATATGTTTAGGCAATTCCTCCTTTGATATCTAAATGTTAATCTTTGACTAATATTTTTCAATGATGGTCATATTGGTCCTGTGTAGTCCCAAATCACCAAGATGTTTAGTCATGGTACATTACGCCACACTATCTAAGAGTATAAGACACACCTAATCACCTTATTGAAACTTCGTAGGAGATATTATCAAACTAGCATAATGTCTTGCTCTATTCTAAGCGCTCTAGACATTTTTACATGCTACTTGTAGCATCTCTTGGCAAGAAATCAGCTATCTTCTGAAGTTAACTATGTGTTCTTGGTTGAAATTCATATATAAGCATAAATAGATTATAACTTATGAAAGTATGCCTATTACAATTGCAAACAAACTCAATCACTAGATATTTTTCTCCATTAAAAAGCTTATTGGCAACATATGCACAAAGCACATTTTCCATAGTTTCATTATATCTGTTAGTTTGGCTATTTGATTGAACTAAAGAAATAAAATTAATAGAGGTTTCCAACTTTTAATATACAGGCAATTAGAAGTGTCATTTGAATTCACTATCATAATTACTCACCCCATTATATGGCAATCCATAAAGTATGTATGAATATGTAGACTACAATATATATCTTAATAAAACATGATTACTCATCCCATTATATGGCAATCCATAAAACATGTATGAATATGTAGACTACAATATATATCAATCACTCTATGAATATGTAGACTACAATATATATCTTGATTGTTCTACTTGAAAATATTGAATAGTACAAGAACTAGTGCAATATGCATATCACATCACATCCAGCATAGCTACAAGCACAACAAAACAAAATTTATGATCGACAAAGAGAAAATAATACATTTAAAAAAAGCTATAATTGCATGTCGCTGACCATGTGTTACCTAACTAGTCCGTCACTTGGCAATCTAGATATAGATCTAATATTGGACAAATTCAACTGACAAACCCAAGACATGCTCTCAAAAATGGCAAATGCAGTAAAAACTATTCTACACTTATTTTCTGCAAGTGGCTACGTAGCTATTCCAAGGAGCCAATTGCGAGGGCCTAACACGTGTTGATGGCTGGTTGGGGTCCCGGTCATCACAAGATGTAGCAAACCAGATATACAGTATATTAAATTTACTTTTAACACATATTCTATCACATTCTTTTCCTTGGGTGCAGAGATTTTTGTGGGCGCCCACCTCCACATGCACTCACACACTCTAAGGTATATGTTTTACTTTTAATATACATTCAAAAGTTTGGGGATCTCCCAAAAATGTATGGGATAAGAAATACATGGTAGCATAGGGAGAGCGAGTAGGTGAGCACCAGAGTGTGGGCGGGGGAAAAAAGCACCTGAAGCCATGTGACACCTAATTAACTATGTCAAGGACAAACTTTTGCGGACCAAAGTTAGTTCTCTCAAAAGTAAAGGAGGAGCATAAAGGTTTAAGATTGAGCTTACGCAGATGGAGGAGCACCCAACTTACGAGTAGGATAAGATAAACTGGAGAGCACCTTCCAATCACGAGAGACAAGGGTTAAAACCCCACCATGGGTGCCTTTGAGCAGGAGAGACCCCATAGTGTGCACCTTCCAATCACGAGAGACAAGAGTTAAAACCCCAACATGGGTGCCTTCGAGCAGGAGAAACCCCATAGTGAGTACTTTCCAATCACGAGAGACGAGAGTTAAAACCCCACCATGGGTGCCTTTGAGCAGGAGAGACCCCATAGTGGTACGAAGCTGCAAGTTCCTATATGAGGTAATGTTGTTTGAACCCTCAAAGCTTTCTTTTCTACAAGGCAATTACAACATTGTGGGTGAGGTAGGTTAACCAGACCTGAGGCAGAGACAGACTTGCCTTGCTGAATCGTTGAGACTTCTGACATTCCAGGAGTATATATTCTCAAGAGTATATCGTTAACCTCTTGAGAGCCTGGAACCCTGGCATGGAATCTGCCCCACTGAATATGTCCAAACTTCTTGACACCATCAGCATAGGCATGAAACTGTAAGCTACAAAAATGTTGTTAGCAAATAGAGATAGATGATTATTAAAAAGAGAAAGATCGAGCTAGAAAGAATGAACATTCAGATCGGCTACTACAATATAAAAAACGTATCTCCAAGCAAATCGACCATCTGGGTAGCTTCAGGCAAAAGAGGAACCAACTTCGAGCACTGAGGCGCTCTCTCTCTCTCTCTCTCTCTCTCTCTCTCTCTCTCTCTCTCTCTCTCTCTCTCTCTCTCTCTCTCTCTCTCTCTCTCTCTCTCTCTCTCTCTCTCTCTCTCTCTCTCTCTCTCTCTCTCTCTCTCTCTCTCTCTCTCTCTCTCTCTCTCTCTCTCTCTCTCTCTCTCTCTCGATGCTCATGTATGGTGGACCATTTATGATCTCAGTGTAGACAAGGTGTCAGAGTTGCTTCTATCATAGATGCAAGCAATTTTCCTGTAATTAATGGATTCTCTTGAAAACTTTGAATTGAAATGAAATTTTATTCCATCCATGAAAAGTCCCATAGTAAAATTTATCTGCCCAGTAAGCCATAAACGTCCATAATCAGAAAATCATATGCCCAAAATGATTTTTCACTATTGGTAAAGGTTTTCATTGATTCCATAGACCAATTCATCATAGAGAATGATGCCCAATAGTTTTATACAACACATCTCACGTTTGTGGTGGCTAAGACTAAGTTCGAGATTATCCTTTGCATAAGTTTCACATAAGAAAATGATTTTTCTAGATGGCGGTTTGGGTAATTTTTGAAGTTGTCTGACAGCCTCACCGCAACTTTTTGAATAAGCCTTGGCACCATGAAAGGTCACTACAATAAGTGCTAAAACCTTATAAGTCTAAATCTGTTTTGTACTCAAAATTTGTGAAAGGTCACACCAAGAGTTGGCATACATCTATTGTGTTAAAGAAGACATTCAAGCAAATCCTTCATTTACATCAATATGTGTATTGTGTGCATTAGCATGTTGGTAGGGCATTTGTCCTGTTGAGATTGTGTGACTTTGGCTTTAGTTGAAATTGAGTGCCTTGAGAATGCCATGAAAATTTTCCACTTCTAATTTTCATGGAAGGCTCTCATCTCCTTGCCCATATTTGATGGATCTTGCCATTTAGGCCACTTACCATGTAATACGTGGCAAGTAATAACCCTCACATAATGAGATGAAAATAAATGAGGAACAACCATGAGCATAGTCATAGAGGACCAATTCAAAATACTTTTGATCATATTTAGGAAAACTTTAGCTTTGAGGACTAGACATGACTGCACTGATCCTAATTTTTGAATCATGTAGAGCAAGATTCTAGTATTGCATAGCATCTTCGTGATGACTTTAGAACCAAGAAGGTTAATAGCCACAACCTTTTTTCCACTACTCTTTGAAACAATACTCATAATAAGAAAGTCCAAATGATGTTGTGTGTGAAACTTGATGGGGTTCACCAGTTCTCTATCTTGGACAAGCTCACCCTGTGGAGCCCCCTAGGTTCAAAGTATCAATACATCTCAACATTTTTTATGTATTGTATGTAAGATGTGGAGTTGACATAAACAATAAATGGACTTTTTGCAATTTTAAGTAGCATCATTATGCTCATCTGTTATTCTTGTAAAATATTGAAAAATATCAACACATTATTGAGCTACCACAAAACCCCTGAGATTTGTCCGACCGATTGTAATGGAACAAGAGAAGAGAGCTATTCCTCAATAGGATAATCAGCCCATAGCTACGACAAAGGAAAGGATAGTATTTTTGGAGGTGAGTGTAGTAGGCATGAGCTATGCATAGTTGAAGACATCGTATTGTCGTTTTCAACATCGTTGAAGACATTTATCCATAGGCATCACCTCCATGTTATTGTCAAGTCGCATCGGTAGTACAGACATGGTGATAGTTTCAGCTATCACAAGCATGTCAGCATGGCAGGTCCACATGGAGTCAACATCATGACCATAAAAGAGAACAGTAGGCAAGGGATCATAAGGCATAAGAGGACTTTAAGCCAATTCCTTCCAAGAGCTTCAAAAACACTTGAAAAGACTCAATTAGTTCAAAAAAAACTCAAACACAATGGATTTGTGTGAAACTATGTGGCTACGATGGCACCAAAATCCCCTCTAGATCACACACAAACTAGATTGACAATGCTATTCATTGTGAACTTTTGATAATCTAAGCTAGATATGAGCAATACTATTCATGTCTCACCAGTTTGGGTGCCCTACCCACCATCATTTGAATTCCAATAAAATTTTCAAGACAACTCCTTTTAGCTTGAAAACAATTGCATCATAAACTAGACTTCACTAGCTTTCCAACAAGTAATCATGCACACATGTTAAACATTGAAGGAGTTCCAAAATAAAAAAAGACCCTTTGTAAAGATACTTTTATTTATTTATTTTAGTTTTGACCATCACCTGGCCAAATCAAAATGCACAAATTTGAAATCTACGTGACATAGCCCAAATAAACTGAGAAAAAAAAATACATCACAACAAACTTTGAAATTTGTGTCCGGGCAGCATGGACGTATCCCATTGGTTTGCTCTTCTTGCCCGACACGTAGCTAATCTGCCCGCCGATATCAATACCTCAAGTTAAATTTACTTAACTATGCTGGTTAGTATAATGAAATTTGCTAACCATACTAGTTACAGTTATAGAAATATAGTATGCATAGTTACTAAAAATATAGTATGCACAGTAAACTGTGACTACTGTGGCATTCACATTAGATTAAATGTGATACAAAAAATTGAAATTAAGTATCATAACAGAGAGATTTTTGGCGCCCAATCTTTGAAAATAGCAATGGCAAGGAGACCAAGATCTACAGTGGAGTCTGTGATTCTTTACAATGAGAAAGACGACGATGATAACTGGAAGCCAACAAAATATACAAAGAATTCTTGGGTGTTGTTCCATCCATCATCAAAGGGCAATTTTCGACAGAAGAAAAGGGCAAAAATGACATACAAATATTATTGGAAAACAAAAATTTTGGAGTTTAAGACTACTCCATGATGGGGCAAGGGAGATAGAAGAATGTGAACGGAGAAGAGAGCAGAAATATTGCGGAATAGCTCTCTCGTTTCAATCGGCTGCTAAACGCAAAAACAGTCTAATGGACAGTTTATGCTAAATGTAATCACAGCTTTAAGTGTTCTGATTGCCCAACATGATCTTAGAAATTAATTCATACTCTAAAAGAAGAGTACAGTCCACCAAAGAAATTAGAGATGGTTTGTGTGTGGTACTAATGAAATCAGATTCAATGTGAAGTATAGTTCTGAAATAAATGGAAAAGCAGTATGATATCGCAAGTTCCTCAGGCATCAAAGACAGCCATCGTTTGATAAAAAATTGAGGAGTCATAGACGTCCGTGTTCTAATCAGAGTGAGTAAACAGGCGCGATCAAACAACAATGAAAGTGCATTCAATCACAACAAGCATTAATCTACGTTGTACACAGATGAAAACGGGCTGTTGCTATATTACACTAAAGCACAATACAAATAACAATTACAACCAAAAATGACGGCGTAATTGGGAGGCTCAAATAATGTGTCTCATGGACGGAGCAACCACTAATCTATGCTTGGACGATCTATTAACAGATTTCATCCGTGTATTAGTTACATTGAATGCTTGTCATCTAATTAGGCACAGTATATATACGGTCAATAATTCAGCATCGTTGATGCGGACAACGACGTCGTTGGAATGTTCCTCGTTTTATTTTAGACGACCTTCGGGATTTTTCTCTCTCTTTGCCTTTTTTGCAAGAGGCCGAAGGTGCCCTCAAAAAGACGTGATGTCTTTAAAATAGTTTAACGCATGAAAATAGATGACCTTCGGGATTTTTCTCTCTTCGCATTTTTCGCACTGGAGCCGAAGGTGTGTTAACAGCAGTTTAACTTTTGAACTGTGCAAGTTTTAGCATTTCAAGAAAATGTGAAAAAGTCGAAGCTATTGAAAACATAGTGCATTTTTGCAGACTTGTTCTAAATGCAAGTTTTGTGGAAGTCCTTGAAGATGGCCAAGTCTTCAATGACTTCAAGTTAAACTCTGAACTTTGAAATTATGACAGGATTGGTTACCCTTTGCTGGAGATCAGCCGGAAGCCCGTTGTAGACGTTCTTCAAATAAATTGGCTGTCTAAGTTTGTGATTCCTGCAGGTGTCAGATGAGCAGACGTAGAACCAAAGTTGGTTTCACTTGACCCTAGATCAATGATCAATAAACATGCAGGAAGAATCATGAAATAGAAATTAGTCATTCACCAAAGAGACAACTGTGGGCTTAATTTCCAACAGTCCCCCTTAAGGTCACAGTTGGTGCCTTGGTATCTTCGTCAGGTTCAGCTTGTTGAAGAATTTCTAGTGCTTGATCCTCAGAAGCACTTTGGTGAAGATGTCTGCGACCATTTCTGTTGTGGAGCAGTATTGAAGGATCACTTGCCCTGAGAAAACTTTCTCCCGAATGAAATGATACTGGATTTCTATGTGCTTGGATTTGCCATGAAATTTGGGATTCAGTGACAGTGAAATACAGCTCAAGTTGTCACACATAATGGTGGTAGCATTAAATTGAGTGTGATGTAAGTCGTGAAGTAATAACCTGATCCATACAGCTTCTTTTGAAGCTTGGCATGCTACGATGTACTCTGCCTCTATTAAAGAAAGCGCAACTGATTTCTGCTTTCTTGAGTTCCACAAAATCAATCCCCCTGCCGGATAGAAACATAACCTGGAGGTAGAATTTATTGGTAGAGACTGTTCCACCCCAATCTGAGTCGGAATAGCCTCGCAGGACGAGTGGGTCGATAGCATTTCCATCATAACATAAGATGTGATCTAAACCTCCCTAAATATGTCTCATGACTCTCTTTAATGCTTTCCAATGAGAGATCCTAGGATTAGACATGAATTGACTTAACGTGCTAACAGTGTATGCTAAATCTGGTCTAGTACACAGCATTGCATACATTAGAGATTCGATTAGTGAATGATAAGTGTACTTCGCTAAGTCGAGTACTTCACTATCAGTCTCAGCACAAGAAGGTTTAGTCAATACTTTACTTGGATAACTTTTCTAAAATGCCTTTTAGATATGCCTACTGGCTAAGATAGATCTTCTTTTGAATGTTAGATTTCTTATGCTCAACCTTAAACAAATAGTTCAAGTAATGAGCATCCTGAAAAACCGAAGGCCGACAACATATTTTTAGGCCTTCACATTTTTCCCCTTTGAGATTTTCTATGCCTTAGAAATCATTTTAAGACACCTTCCTCTTTTTCGTTCCTTAGCAAAAAATGCGACACATTGGCCAAGTGGCCAGAATACCTTAGGAATCATTTTTAAGACACCTTCGTCTTTTTTGCTCCTTAGCAAAAAATACGACACACTGACCAAGTGGCCAGAATATCTTAGAAATCATTTTTTAAGGCACCTTCGCCTTTTCGACCTTTTTTGTTTTTCCCGTATTTTTGGTTGACCGACTTTGCCAACTTATGAGTAACCCTAAAAACATGTTGACAAACAAATATCCCAAAGACGGTTGGCGGTTACCAACTTTTGTACAAACCGGCATAAATAGCCTTAAAGGCTTGTAAGATATTTCCT
>MU831950.1:0-94995 GCA_029204225.1 Diphasiastrum complanatum
GATTCGGCAGGAATATGTGAACATTTGGCGCCATTTCCACAGCTACACAGACACTTATCAACGTCAAACCTTTCTGATCTATGCTGCCAAACCATCGCTCTGAAGTCTCCCACATGCATCCTTATCGAGCTCGTCACTTTGGTCTCGACCGACATACAGCTCCATTTTTTACCAAGGCTTCACGCTCCTTACCTAGTCGACCTCCACGACTCTCGTCCGAACCTTTGAAACTACACACCAACTCTCGACCGAATCTCTACTAGAAATATCCTGTCAAGTCCTGAGTTAAACCTCGACCGATGCTCATCGATCAAATCTCACCCGAGCCTTTCAGTTGACACTATTGAAACTACACACCAACTCTTGACCGAATCTCTACTAGAAATATCCTGTCAAGTCCTGAGTTAAACCTCGACCGATGCTCATCGATCAAATCTCACCTGAGCCTTTCAGTTGACATCTCAACCACAGACCTTCTATCGCATCTCAATCGGTGCCTTTCAGTTACATCTCGACCGGAGGCGTTCTGTCAATTCTTAACCGGAGGCATCTTGTAAGATCCCAACCGGAAGCTTTCTATCAAGTCTCGACTGAAGGCATTCCGTTAAAACCCGACCGAAGCATCCTGTCAAAACTCGAAGCATCTTGTTAAATCTCGACCGGAGGCATCTTGTCAGATCTCGACTGGAGGCTTTCTCTCAAATCTTGACCGGAGCTTTATCTCATATCTCGACCGAAGACTTTCTCTCAAATCTCAACCGAAGCCTTCTATCAGGTCTCGACCAAATGCTTTCTGTTACATCTCGAGCGAAGCACTATGTCTGATCTCGACTGGAGCCATTCACTCATATTTCAACCGAACTGTCCTATCAACTCTCACCCGGCCTGTTTCATCAACTCTCAACTGGACTTTTCTATCAATTCTCAACCGAGGATTTTTCTATCAATTTTCAACCGAGAGCTTCAACTTCCAATCTGAACCAAGTCAACTTCAAAATATAGTCTACTTTAATATTTGACTAGGTCTCAGTGTTTGCCAAATACCACAGTTCTTTCCAAATTTATTGCAAAACCCTAACACCAGAATACAAACAAAAAAAAACTGTGTCATTTGGACACCACCACATTATTTGTCTCTTACTAATATTTTGGCAAAAAAAAAAAAATAGTCAAGTCACCAAAGAGTTCAAGAGCCCTACTTGCCCAATCCTCAGGTACTCTAGATTTGCTATGGATCGTCCTTACGATCCGAATTCCACAGAGGACTATCCACCAGAGATGGTCTCTCCATCTACCCAACAGGCTCGATTCAATAGATATTCTAGGATGAAATCCCAAGTCCAAGAGCCATCAACCAACCCATTTGATAGATGGGAACCCATGCGTTTTGAAGCTCCATACGATCGCCTAGACTTTCATGCTGCAGAATCTTCACATGCACGAGCTCACTTAAACGGTTCTTTTTCAAATAAAGTTTTGCATGCTGAAAAATGTACTCCCGAGTTAGATTTACCTCAAAGGCTTCTTCAAGTCTTTGAGAACGCATGCGATGTCTATGGTGAGACATCACTAGAAGCCATGGTTCAGCTCTTCTCGATGACCATGATCGATCAAGCATGAGAATGGTTTTCTAACCTTGACCGTGATGATAAACGAGACTAGTCACTCTTGAAGGAAGCCTTCATCAAACGTTTTAAGCCATTTCGTTTGATCGAAAGTCCTTTTGTCAAGCTGAGTAACATCAAAATGACAAAAGATGAGAAAGTACGTGACTACATAGAAAGATTAAAAAGATTAAAAAGTCAGGTATAAGAACAACCAACTGAATCTATGCTCATCATTTGGTTCCTCGTTAGACTCCCATGATGGATACGACGTGAACTTCGCTCCAATGATGAATACACATCATTGAAACAAGCCATGTCTGATGCCATTCGAGAAGAAGACGAGGGATCAGATGTCGATGAGCCACGTGAATGAAGAGCACATTGTGCTATCCAAGAAGCTCGACCAAATGAGAAAACATGAGAACAGTTATGGAAAACACAAATGGAGTTGCTTAACCAGCAACACCAGCAACAGATGGAGAAACTCACGAAAGAGTTTCAAAACACTCTTAAGTCTATCCATAGTTCAATGCCGGGTCAGTTACCCACTGGCCAAATCCACCATAGATGAGAGAATACATGGTGCACACACTGGCAATGAGTGCTCTTCATACCAACCAGTCCCAAATACTTCATTGATCAAATGTGACATCTGCGACTTTATGGGTCATACCTCCCTCTATTGCTATTATAACCGAGGAACTAGCCTCACAACCAGTCAGGGGGACATTATCAACCTCCTCGACAATAGTTTGTTTCACAAAACCAACACCAGCACTACTAGCCACGAAACAACCAAGTTCGTATACAAGAATTGCCCAGAAAGTCTAGACATGAACCTCAACAACAGCTGGCGCTCTTAGGACCACCTCCAAGGGAACAACCTGATCTAGGAACACAAAAACATAGACACCCTCGAGAATCTGCACAAACACATCTTGTAGATAACTCCTACGATCACTCATATCATCACGATACAACACTCCCATCTACTAGTTCTCAACAATATCAAACCGACAACTCGTGCTCGTGCAAACGGGATGAGTATTCCACACCACCAAAAAATCCAACACAGCTAGCCATCCAAGATGGTTATGCTATTGCCACAGGACCAATGAGCAACCGCCGTTTTATTTGTGGCGAAACTGGCCACTTCATGGTTGACTATAAAGTTAAGAACCAATACCATGTGGAGTGTCCAGACTGTGCGCAAACACAGTCTCAAAGACTGTCCTAAACAACCTAACATGATCCTTCCAGCACGTCATATATCATCCGAACCTAACGCCAACACCAAGAACAACAGCAAAACATTGCTAAATCAGCTGACCAACATGGAAGCCACTTGACAGCTTCCACATTACCCAAAGACTACCCAGACCCAAACATGGAACAAAGGCAGTACAATGAATTTAGAAATGAGTTTTTGTGAGAGGAAGAACATACGGAAGGTCTATTATCCGCTCAAATCCTCAAAAAAGAGCAATCCCTACGGGGAGTATTTTCTGACCTCCTACAAGCTCAACTCACCATACCATTCCATAGTGCAATAAAATCTTTCACCGGGCTTCAACGCTATATCCATCGTAGTTTTCAGTTGCCTACTATTCCTTATGAACAGCAGAAAACAGAAGAGATTCCTGAAATTCCCCAGATTCCTATGAATCTGCTGAATATAGGTGTTGCTAAGGGGACTAGCATCACCTTGCCTTTGTCCTATAAAGACTATCCCGCAGTATCCGCTATCCTTGATAGCGGATCAGGCGTAAATATAATGGCTTTGTCGTTGGCAAAGTCATGGGGCTTCCATACCCTCGATCAACCACGATACAAACTTCGCATGGCTGATCAATGAGTTAAAGTCTCTGTTGGTCATTTATCAAATATCAATGTTCGAATAGCAGGTGTCAAATTTGTAATCCATTGTGTCATCTTAGACTTACCAGAAGATGCAAATACTTATAAACTCCTTCTTGGTACAACCTGGCTCCAGATGGCAGGCGTTGTCCAAGATTGGAAGCGTAGCAAAATTACCTTTGGCAAACACGACAAACGAGTCACTGTTGACTCAACTGGCCATCAAGCCCGCTAAAGTTTATGATGATTGGTCATCAACAACTTATGACAAATCAGATAGTGTCCCGATCCAACCAAAAGGCCACTATACGAGTTCCACGGACATAATAAATTGGGGTCAAGCACTAGCCATTGTGGACTGCGCTGATTCCAACCGATGTCGTATCGAAACCGCTGCAAAAGATGTGGATATTCTACCATCTTCTACAGACATTGATACACCCATCATCCCACTTATGATAATTGACCTGATTCCTATAGCATGGTGCCCAGGAGAACCTAGCGTCTCTACCATCCATGTTTCGGAAGAAGGTATTCTTTCCATGGATGATGTTGAAATGACGGATGAACATGTACTCCTTTATCTAGATGCCCAACGTTATCCACCAAAATCAATTCCTCAAGAGATCAAGTCACCAGGGCCGTTGGCTCACATCCAACTGACATCCAAAGTACCCAACACACAAACATATAGGCCCAAGCCCAAAGTATACACATGGGACGTGTATCTAGACGAGTCTAGGATACAATCGATGATGACATGATAAGTGAGGCAACAACACCGCCCACTCAAAAACCTCAAAAACCTCGGTTACAAAAAAATAAAATTATTGATACAAAATTAACTGAGCGTCAAAAACAAATGCGTGAGAAGCTCAAGCAACTTTTGTCTAAGGTGACAGAAACCAACCCATCAGACCAAGCTTCCACTTCCGGTAGTGACTCAACTCAGATGATTCCCAAAGTTTCAGAAAACTTTGTGGAACCACCTTTCGATATTCCACGAAAGTTTAAAGATTTCACACTGGATGACGTTGTTATCCAGTTACCACAGCCACACCGAGAACCTACACCAAGTTCCAACTCCATTGAAGGACCCACTAAAACAATTCCGTTAAACCCTAAAGATCCTGACGAGGAGATGGATCGAATAGTTCATGTTGGTGCACACCTTTCGTCCGAACAACTTTCTGATCTGGAAACTTTACTTCGCAAATACAAGGATGTATTTGCCTGGAACTATACAGAAATGAAAGGGATCCCGTCTGAAGTAGCGGTCCATACGATTCCTTTAGAAGACAACGCTAAGTCTGTTAGGGCTAAACCTTACAGATGTAACCCTGTCTATCGCGAGAGAATCGATGAAGATATTAAGAAATTGCTGGATGTTGGCTTCATTTATGAAGTTTAACATACTGATTGGGTATCACCCATTGTGGTTGTACCCAAGAAAAACGACAAACTTCGTATCTGTGTCGATCTAAAAAACCTTAATGTGGTTACGAAGAAAGACCATTTTCCCTTGCCTTTAGTGACCCAAATCTTAGAGGAAATGACAGGAGCTGAAGCTTTCAGCTTCTTGGATGGATTCAGCGGTTATTTCCTTGTTCAAATAGCTCCTAAAGGTAAACATAAAACGGCCTTTGCCACAGAAAATGAGGTTCATGCTTATAATGTCATGCCTTTTGGCTTATGCAACGCCCCTTCAACGTTTCAGAGGGTCATGCAACTGGCCTTCCAAGACTTATTACATCGGATTGTCGAGATTTATCTCGACGATCTGCGTGTACATTCCTCAACGGCTACGCACCTTGACGCACTGGAGAAAATCTTCATTCGTTGCCATAGATTTGGAATTTCACTAAACCCTGATAAGTGTCAAATCTGGATCACCCATGGGGTAGTACTCAGACATATAATTTCAAAGGACGGTATTTCTACCGACCCTTCAAAAATCAAGATAATAGTTAAAATGCCCTTACCTGCAACAGTGAAGGAAGTTTACGTCTTCCTCGGTCACACAAATTATTATCGCATCTTTATAATCGATTATGCCGGCAAGGCATGACTTGTTTATTTAGTTGTGGTAGATCCTCGATGGACCGAAGATCGCATTAAAGCCTTTGAGAAGTTGAAAACAGCCCTCACCACGGCACCCATACTCCGTTCGCCAGACTACACAAAAGAGTTCCATGTGCATACTGACGCTAATAAGTATGCCATTGGAGGTCTTCTTGCACAACCGGACGAGTATGACAAGGATTTCCCAATACGTTTCTTGAGCAGGCAACTGGTGCCTGCTGAAGTAAACTATACAACAACCGAGCGAGAACATTGGCAATGGTCTATGCTGTTCAACAACTACGACATTATTTACTAGGCCGGACCTTTGCCTTCTACACCGACCATCAAGCCCTGTTATATATTGTTAATAAATCCTGTAAAACGGGACATATAGCTCGATGGCTGTTGATATTAGAGGAATTTAATTTTCGCGTAGTCGTTCGGAAAGGAACCCAGGATCACCTTTCCCGGCTCCCTAATGCTGAAAAAGCAACAGCACCAGTCAACGATGATTTTCCTGATGCATGTCTTTTTCAGATTGATGCTACACCCTTATGGGTTGAGGAGATCACTCAGTTCCTAACAACAGGCAGACTCACAGAAGGCCTGAATATGGTTGCAAAAAGAAAATTTTTGCTTAAAGCAGCGTCCTTTCAGCTATTTGCAGGACAACTTTACAAAAGGGGCATTGACGATATTATCCAACGATGCGCTTATGAATCTGAGATACGGCCTATCATATCTCAGGCTCATGAGGGCATTGGCGGCGGTCACTTCTCTGCTGAAGCGACAACTAAGATCATCCTTCGAGCAGGCTTGTGGTGGCCATCAATATTTAAAGACACATTTGCTGTCATTAAAACATGTGATGTCTGTCAGCGAGCCAAGAAAAATACGAAAGCAGACTTCAGACCTTTGACTCCCATTATAGAAGACGAAGCCTTCCACAAGTGGGAGAATTGACTTTGTTGGACCAATCAGCCCAGTAGCGAAACACACCCAAGCCCGTTATATCCTAATAGCCACATATTACACCACTAAATGGGTTGAGGCTCGGGCAACAAAGGACGCCAACGCAAAGATTGTAGCGCGTTTTCTTTATGAAAACATTATTACACATTTTGGTTGTCCTATAGAGATAGTTAGTGATCGCGACACGCACTTTTTAAATGTTGTCATTGATAATTTGCTAAGCCATTACCTTGTAGTTCACCGAAAGAGTACACCATACTATCCTAGATGAAGGTACCATACTATTTTCATAAGCCTAACATCCACCACCCTCTCACTAAGGTATGGCACACCACTCTTTTTCAATGCTCTAAAGGCTGGAAACTAATACATTTGTTGAAAATTGCTTATATAAACTTAATAAAAAGTTGTTTCTCTTGTACATCTAAAGATTCAATCATTGTGAAAACAACATTGTATTGGTCAACAAAGAAGAATTAAGGGGTTTTGACATTATGCAAGTAAAGTTTTACGAGTTTCATTCTACCCTCGGTCCAACAAAAAGTAGCACATGACATGCCATGTAATGTTGACTGCATACTATCTGGCTTCAAAAATTTCGATGAATTTTTAATAACAAACATATCACCTATGATGACCTCGAGAAGAGACAAAACTCTGAAGGTAACAAGTGTAGTTGTCTCCACTTTCGCATACTCATAATACTACATGTGTCACGATAATCTCTTGTTCATCTTTCTGATATGGTGTTGTGTCCACTTCTCTTGTTTTTTTTTTGTAAGGGTTATTATTGGCTTTTTATTTTTCATTATTGTCATGGCAAAGATGGTAAGCATTTGGGTCACATCAATTGAATTA
Source organism: Diphasiastrum complanatum (assembly GCA_029204225.1). NCBI lineage: Eukaryota > Viridiplantae > Streptophyta > Lycopodiopsida > Lycopodiales > Lycopodiaceae > Diphasiastrum > Diphasiastrum complanatum. Next base: position 7,359 of record MU831950.1, read on the forward strand.
TCCACAACCATTATACCTTCTCATGTAAAACAGACTATGCAATTTGTGGCAATGCAAGTACCGAACCATCATTGTCATGGAAAATGGGTTGATGAATCAATAGAGAAAGTATTTTGACTCAATTGAATCAAATTGAGAAAAAAAATAAAATTGGAAAACGGTCCAGTTTCTCCGAATGGAGTCTGTTTCCCGTGTTGTGTGTTCCAGCTAGTGGGCAACATCAAGGAGAACTGTGGGATCATAGTGGATGGCGAACGCCTCGGAAAGGGGCTTTAGGAAAAATTGGCTGGTCGGAACCTGTCAGAACCGATCAACCTTTAAAATTTGAAATTTGTTTGGCGCCATATTAGACTAACCTATAAAGGAAAATTTTGATTATATATATATTTCTAAATTGGAGCCCCCAAGGCTAGTACGTCGATGTGCTAGCCCTATTTGCGAAACTCACTAGATATTTACTCACAAAATGGCTAGGCCCCAGTGCCACATACACTTCATAGTTTGCTTTACATAAGAAAGGTAGAATAATTGTGGAAGATTCACATGTGACGTAGTTGGGGGGGGTGGTATGGTGTCCAAGCCTTTGATGGTATTGGAAAATGAAAAGCCAATTATGATATCTGACCAAAAAAAGAAGAGCAAAGTAGACACAACAATATAAGAAAGATATGCCACATATTGTCATGACACTTGTCCAAAATCCTCGAGAGAATCGTGACTAGACCAAAGAGGAGACAACTAGTGTCATCTTTAGAGTTTTTCCTCTCATCGAGGTCAATTTTGTTGCATTGCGGTCATCATAAGTGACATATTTGTTGCATTAAAATCCACTAAAATTTTCAAAGCCAATTAGTATCTTCTTGTGGTTAGAGATAGTATGTAGCCAATATTACATGGCATGCCATGTGCTACCTCTTTGTTATATTGTGGGTAGAATGAAACTCACATAACTCACAAAAAATTGACTCACATAATGTCAAGACCCATGAAGTAGTAGTGCGGAATCTAGCTAGCCAGTACATTGGTCAAGGCTCCATGTTCCAAAATATGTTAGAGAGAGTGCTCATGAATGAGAGCTTCCATTGTTGGTGCCTCATTCTCATAAAATACCGAATTGGTCGAGCAAATCAATTTGACTAGGCAAAACCATGACATGAATGCACCAATTCAAAATATCAAACACAAGAGATCCATACACCAATGGAATAGGGATAATGAAAATGTGTCTTATAACAGATATAGAATACTTGCAAAGGATACTCGTGAAGAGTAAATCCAATCTTGTATGTTGCAATGCATTTGGAATTTCAAATACACTCCTCAACATACCAAGATGAGATAGTCTACAAATTTGTGCATTTAAATATTCAAGCAATTGGTCATTGCAATTGCATGCACATGATCATTCAAGTTCCGGATAATTTGAAGTTGGTTCTTATGCATAGGTTTGCAAAGTATGATCATGTGTCAATCTGACAAGGCAAAACCATGACATGAATGCACCAATTCAAACTATCAAACGCAAGAGATCCATACAACAATGGAGTAGGGATAATGAAAATGTGTCTTATAACAAAGAATACTTGCAAAGGATACTCGTGAAGAGTAAATCCAATCTTGTATGTTGCAATGCATTTGGAATTTCAAATACACTCAACATTGTGCATTTAAAAATTTGAGCAATTGGTGATTGCAATTGCATGCACATGATCATTCAAGTTCCAAATAATTTGAAGTTGGCTGTATCTTATGCGTAGGTTTGAAAAGTATCATTCATAAATTATAAACTTATCAAGTTGAGTGATTTTGTTTCAAATTTGGCATACATTTGTGATTGGACTATGTCCAATTCGACTTAATGTTAAATTACTCTTATTGTTTCATCAGTACGTTTGTTGTGTGTTGATTTTCATCCACATAGATGTTCAGAATGCGATTTCCTATGCTTTTACCATGTTCATGGGTATCTTGGAAGTTTCCCATTACTACATTCAAAAAGGTGATTTCAAATAGCTTAAAATATAGAATGTACAAGATATGCAGATGAACGCCTCATAGATTTTTTTGAGATCTACTAATATTAGAAAGAGCAGTGGATGCAACTTCATCAAAAGATCCCAAGAAATGCCAACTTATCTCTCTCTAGGAATAATTGGACATTTACACGACAGTATTTGTTCTATGAAATGAGTTGAAACACATTGGAAATATAGAGATGAAACTTCCCACTGCAAAAAGTACCGAGATATTATAATTGCATATTTGATTTGCCCTTGGAGATGGCAGAACTCACACACAAGCAAAAAAGTTAATGCACTTTTGCCAAATGGGATCTTTACACTTGCTGATTTGGCAAAAGGAATCATTCATTGCGTAGAAAGTTTGGCGCTTGGCTAGATAAGAGCTTGAGAACACTTCCTTTGTAACTTGAAGATAGAAAAATGGTATACATTCAGATTTATGCCAGGTGTTAATCACAGAGGATGAATCCTTGTGAAAGGGAATAGAACCCATCAGCATAGTCACATATATATCACATTGATTACGTGGTGATTACGTGTAAACAATATTGAATGAACCCAATTGAACTTGGATCAGAAAAATCTGTTCTGGTTACCATTGCCTTTTTGACTTCTTCTTTTTACGGTTTGGTTGTTTGGGTTTAGCTGATGTTTTCTCAGCGGTGGTACCTGGGGCACCATTAGAATCAGGAAAAACCCCAGATGCCATAGCATTCTCAAGCCAATCAAAAAACTCCTCCTCAGTCATGTTTTCATTGACATTTGGAAAATGAAAGCCATCAGGTGGGTTCATCCGTGCACCATCTTTTGGCGTCTTCGCACCTGCACGGGCAGAAGCTTTGCCAAAACTAGCAGTGCTCACACTAAAAGATGGCTTGTGGGTATTTGGTGCACATTTCATGCCCTGAAATCAGAACACGGCTAAGCAAATGCAAATTAAGACCACCTTCTACTACGATTTAACGTTTTCAAGTTTAAGGTTTAGGAAAAAGTAGCTAACCTGGCATAATACCCAGTCGGTCACATCATAGACCCTATTATCGGAGCATGCATAAGCTCGTGGCAAATCTACCTGCAACCTCAATCAAGTTACATCTCTCTCAGAGATGGAATGAAGATAGGACTTTGGCATAACAATACTCTGAATTTTCCAGCACAAGCAATTTGTGGCTCACTTTTAATAGTAAATAATTAAAACTTTGTTTGCCACAAATTACATCAACTAACCAAAAATGAACCTGAAGCTTCCTTGAACATGATCACAAGTATGTAAAGCACAACTCAAAATGTCTTTCTCAATGATGGTCTTATGAAGGTTAGAGTACAAAAAACACCACCTGTGACATGTATAAAAGCTAGATCATTGCCAAGGACAAGCAAGTTCCAATGATCCAGTTCCTTCAAATCAAAAAGAGCATCCTCATTTTTTAAGAGAATTGTAGTTGGAAGGAAGTAAAAGAGATATTACAAGAGGGTTACTTCAACTAATGTTTCCATTCTTGATGAAGGCTGTTGTCATTGACAAATATGATCAAAGGACCTGAACCATGACCAGCACATCATGCAATTAGCATGAGAAAAATCATCTAGCTTCACTGAACATAAAACTGCTTTTTGCTTTCAATGTGATACTTCAGGTTGAAAGCTAAAAGCAGTTGGAAAATCCTATATTTGCCTACTTTAGTATGAACTGCAGCAATGAAGGTCTTTCTATTTTGTGTTGTTTCATGTGTTCAATACACTTGACAGCTTATTGATCAGACATCCCTACCTCAAGAAGACATTGATTGATAGTTTTGGGTAATATCAATTCATATAAACCTCCAAAGTAATAGTTAACCACTTTAAGTCCACAATATCATAAACAGATTCCAGAAATTAGAGTTAGGTTTGCCGGAACCAAAACAAAAAGAAATTGCTTTTCCTTGAAATTCTTTCAGGGACACTGTCCAAAAATAAGTGTATGTTCTGAATCTTATGGAGAGCATTACGATTCACAGTATCATATCTCATTTCATGTTCTATGTGATGTTTTTCCCTTACTTTAAATTGGGGCCTCATTTATTGCTTAAGGAACAGTAAAGTATAATTTCCTACTTATTGGGCGATTTTTTGGAAGGAGCCGTAGAAGTGAGTGCCCAAATCCTCACCCTCCATCCTTCCTCAATAGTAAGCTTTTGATTATAGAGGTTGTCATAGTCTTCACAGAAGAACTCAGAGACAATGTTCCTTGCAGGAAGGCCTACAAAGCAGTGCATCATGGATTATTCTTGGCACCTTAGTTGGAGATTCTTAATGCAGCGTACTTTATTGGTTCGAAAATGTTATGTTCTATATGTGAGTGTTTTATAACCTTCTCAAACATAACTTTGAAGCTTGAAGCCTACATCAACTAGCAAAATAGAAAAAAAAATCTCCAACATATAATGGTTCTTCCTAAAAATTTGAAAAAAAATGCATTTCGCTGTCCAGAATGCAGATGCAGCAGAACGGGTTCCACTGCATCTATCGTCCATATATTATAGTCTCTTGGGTTCATTGCTAACATTTGGCCGCTATTTGATTCATGGGCCTACTAGTAGGGCACAGTAGGCATGGAGACTCATGCCCTAACCGACATTCCAGAAAGCGACCCAGAAATTTGGGTTAGGGCATGAGTCTTTGAAATTGTTTTAGGGGAACTGTCAAAACAACTACCTAAGTCTATCAAAAAAATAGATACAGATATAAGATTCTGAACCTTTTCCTTAGAAAGTGATAAGTGATGGAGTCATGGAAAATTAGTGATGAATGTATAAAATCTAGTTACATCGATGGATTTGTATAAGCATGTAGATGGCCAAAGATGATAAAGAAACAGGCAGCAATAACTCCTAGAGGCCAGTTATGATCATAAGTAGGTAACACAAGGCTGCCATGACTATCTCCAAGCTGTAAAAATGAACACCAAGTTGGAAAAGTATGTGCTTCTTGCTATACTGATTCCCCGTCCAAGAAGATAATCCCCCCAGCCCTGGGAAGTGCTCTAATACATGAAGGATCAGATATGATGATAACAGACAGCAAATTGATGAGTTGTATAGCAGTATCCAACTAATGAAAAACAATGAGCATCTACACCAGATTGTATTGCATTATATATCTTTCTTTATATTCTATCTATTGCATATCATATAACTTTGGTTTCTCTATATAGTATACATTTTACACTAACTAAAAATATTAAAAAATTTCCAACCATTAGTGTTCTTTCCTAAAGAAAAGAAAAAAATACATTCCAAGTTTTTGCCATGGATCGCAACCCATTGCAACTATGCCCTGAGCTAAGCATTCAAATACTCTGATACCATGGAGAAAGCTAGCATTCATGTGCTCTGATATGAAGTAGAGTAGGAAATTTGATGTGGATAAGCTACTTAGCATGCAAAAATCATATTAACTTTGAGCCCTAAACCCTAAACTTACATCACTTAAATGCGCTAGATTTGGATCAAACACGATGAATACTGAATGATAATGACAACACAAAAGTACGATGCCTGAAATAGTGTCAAACTTTCTCACAAGCATTGTTGTGGGAAGTTTACTGATTTAGGTTGGATAACAAAATTTTGTTATTTATACATGTGCTTCACCTATTCTAAGTCGACTATGGAGGTGGTAGGGCATAAACCTACAAGTAATGCCTCACATGGAGGCCATTAAGAACCATTGTGCCTAATGCTGGGGAATACGTTGCGGAAACGCGCTGTGTGATGTGCGGAGTTGCAGAAACTAGACGGGCTAATACTAATCACAGACAGTGCAGCAATCAATCAAATACATGCAACACAAAAAACCACTATTGGAAGAACAGAACACATTTTGTATTTCTTCTCTTAGAGCGAGTCGACAGTGCAGCGCAAAATAGCGGCCTGTCGATCCTCTTACAAAATTCTCTCTTGTTCTATCTCTTTTGATTTCTGTTCTACATTTATATTCCACTAATGAGAATTAGAAGATAACTTACCTAGTCATTACAAGAGAGGTTCAAGCTAAACTATCAGCTAACTACATATCTCCTCTTGTAACGTTGCCTACAGTTGAGCGTGACAGTTTGTTTCTCCCAACTGCTAAGCTTCGAATTCGGTAATTCGAATCACTTGACAGTTCATTAGTTCATGGTTCGTTTTAGCGCATGTAGACATTCGATAGTTCGGAAGCTGTCCGAACTATCGGCTGTTAGGGGGATGTGCTGAAAAGGTTGGTTGAGTTCATCATTTCCAACACTCCCTCTTGAACGATACAACCTTTTTTCTTTTCATCTGATTCCAACTGATCTTCTATGTTTTGTGAAGAATGGCTTGTCGAGTGGTTTGGTCAAGGGGTATGCAATCATGTCTCCTGACTTCACGAATTCGACACAGAGTTCTCCTTTTCTAGCTGCCGATTCGTCCTTTGCGTTTCTTCTTCGAATTCTTCGACAGGTTAATCGGGAGTTTGTGGCTCGACATTCTGATTCGACGTTTGGCCTTGACCTTCTTCTTCGATTGGTAATATCGAGAAGACTTCATGGCTATTCGATTCTTTACTGCTGGAAATGTCGATTCATCGAACTTCACATCTCTGCTCATTACTACCTTTTTTGAGGTTGGATTGTAGAGTCGACAGATCTGTGAGCCATTCAAATATCCGACCATGACAGTCTGTACGTGCAGTTTGCTTCTTTTCTCTTTTGGTACGTGCATGTATGCTGCACATCCGAACACCTTCACGTACGATAGATCGGGCTTCTCACTTGTCCACAATTCGTACGACATCTTGCTCTCCATTGTTGTTGTTATCAATCGGTTTTGCAAATGAGCTGCAGCTGCGATTGCTTCAGCCCAAAACCGACTCGGCAACTGTGCTTGAGCCATCATGCACTTTGCTCCTTCGACAAGGGTTTTGTTTCGTCTTTCCGTTACATCATTGTATTGTGGTGTGTATGAAGGCGTGAATTGATGAACGATTCCTCGCTCTTGACAGAAGCTCGAATATTCGCCTCCATTGTCGGACCTAAGAATCTGCAATTTCTTGGATGTGTGTCGTTCTGCAAACGCTACATATTTCTTGAATGCATCGAACTCTTCTGACTTCATCTTCAGATAGTATATTGTCGTCATCCTCCTAAAATCATCTATGAATGTGAGGAAGTATCTTGATCCCAAAAGGGAGTCAACCTTCATGGGTCCACAGACATCTGAATGAACCAATTCTAGGATGTCCTTAGCTCTCCTTCCTTCATGTACGAACGGACCTCGATGCTGCTTACCTTTTTGACAGGCTTTCAAATACATGCATTGCAAAAAACCATTATTGGAAGAACAAAACACATTTTGTATTTCTTCTCTTAGAGCGAGTCGACAGTGCAGCGCAAAATAGCAGCCTCTCGATCCTCTTACAAAATTCTCTCTTCTTCTCTATATCTCTTTTGATTTCTGTTCTACATTTCTATTCCACTAATGGAAATTAAAAGATAACTTACCTAGTCATTACAAGAGAGGTTTACGCTAAACTATCAGCTAACTACGTATCTCCTCTTGTAACGTTGCCTACGGCTGAGCGTGCCAGTTTGTTTCTCACGACTGCTAAGCTTCGAATCCGATAATTTGAATCACTCGACAGTTCGTTAGTTCATGGTTCGTTTCAGCTCATGTAGATCGGACGCTGTCCGAACTATCGACTGTTCAGGGGATGTGCCGAAAAGGTTGGTTGAGTTCATCATTTCCAACACCTAAACATGATGTTAGTGAAGACTTAATTTGATATTGATGTACTAAATAGCTTTCCTTGTAAAAACATATTGAGAAGACTGTCTTCATCAGCAGCTTAGGGTTCATTGGCTATTGACCACTTATGACTGCTTCACATGACTTATTTATGTTGATCTAGTATTCATGGAGAAGATATAGTTCCAGTACCCTTTGAAAAATGCCAAATAGGAAAGAATGGCCTGATTGTTCGACCCATCCATCTCCATTCTTTGCTTGATGATAGTCTTGACAATCCTGCAACATCCCCAAACAAAGACACGACATAGTGAAAGTGAGTTCTTCAACAATCCAATTCAACATCACTCTAAAATAATCTCACAAGGCAAGGATTTGGTGAAGTGGCATGTTAAATGAATAAGGAAAATTCAATGCCACTTCTTGGTTCTTCAAATGCAAATTTCCACATTTCTGATATTAAATGGTATAAGATAATGGGATACACTATCAGAATGCCACAACAACCCAGTTGGATCAGCTCCATGAAATAAGTCTAAAACTAGTCCATAAGTTACTCGTAGAACCAAGTGATGAGCTGAATTCTAATCCTGTCTGAACTTAATTTCTCAACTAGCTCATTTTCCATCACAAAACTATGAACTAAAATATGAGTTCTAGGATTGTTTCAAAAAACTCCAAAAATGGGTGCAACCTAGCATTGATATTTAGCTCCAGCACAAGAAGATAACTTTCCACAGATCAAAACCTTAGCATCAAGTACATACTCTCTAAGCTTCTACAATACTTTTTGCATTAAAATCATCCAAAAAAACAATGGTAAACTTGTCAGAATATGTTTTAACCACTTAGCTTTGAACAATCCATAGAAGCCTAGTACAGTACAGATGTAAAAAATACTTTATTAATTTATAGGGCTTTAGTGGTCTCGAGCATCATGTTTGACAATTATTTCTGGAGCATCATTCTTGACAATCGTGTCTTAAGCAATACAATCCCAGCTGTACAGGAACATTTTCATGGCTATTCAGGTTTCCCCAGCACGATTGTATTTAGCTACACATTACCCAGCTGTACAGGGTCTACTAAGGTTTCTCCAGCATGATTTCTCAGCTGTGGGCTTCCCCACACAACCAGTTCCCATAAATCATTTGAACTTTGTTTACACCTACAGAGTTCCCTGCTGTACATGCACATTTTTAAGGCTATTTGGGGTATTTCTTATAATTATTTTTTTTTAAAAAAAGTTTCTATTTTCTAAAAAAATCTAGCAACAACAAAATTTGTAAGAAAGGCCATTCTATACATGCCCATATTAAATGGCATGTACCCATGGAACAATATATAAAAGATATTCCTCAAGTCTATTATTATTCTAGTAGTGAGTTTGGTACAAGCATGATGCTCAATGCACATCTACAATGATGAAGCTTTCTTCTTTACATGAAAGATAAGTGCTCTCTTAGGACTTTTATTGCAGAAAAACAAGTGCAGATCCAACCATGCACCACTAGGGCCTTGGCTCTGCCTATCAGATTCAAATTAAGAGTGAGGATGTGGAGAAAACCAGGTTTAAGACTAGATATGGCCACTATGAGTTTCTAGTCTTACCATTTGGTTTGAAAAATTCTCCTACGACTTTCCAGTAGATGATGAACAATCTTCTTCGTACATATCCGGGGAAGTTCGTTATAGTTTACTTAGATGAAATTCTCATATATAGTAAGACTTTGGAGGAGCATGAAGAGCATCTCATGATTGTCTTAAAGTTACTTAGACAGGAGAAGCTCTTCGCCAAGGAATCCAAATGAGTGTTCCTTCAGAAAACACTACTTTACCTTGATCACGTCATTTTGGACCATGGGTTGGAGATTGACTCTAATAAAGTCTGTAAGGTTCGCGAGTGGCCTATACTTCTAGCCATCCATGAAGTAAAGTCCTTTTTGGGCTTTATGGGATTTTTTCATCAATTCATCAAGGGATATGCGATAGTTCCATTACCCTTGACGAATTTCCTCAAAGGGGCGAAAAGAACTAGCCGACACAGTAAGTTCAGTCCTCCAGTTACTTGGACTAAAGAGATGAATCATAGTTTTGAGAACCTCAAATATTGTGTGTCTACAACATTTATTCTACACATAGTTGATCCTAACAAGCCGTATGTGCTTGAAACGGATGCTAGCGACTATGCTATAGGAGCAGTCCTACATTAGGATGGTAGATTGGTTGCTTTTAAAAGGAAAAAGTTAGATCCGACTCAAAAGGCGGTATTCCACCTATGATAAGGAACTTTTTGCGGAAATTCACGCTTTAAAAATTTGGAGACATTGTTTGTATGGATTCAAATTTACCATTGTGACTGACCATCAAGCATTAAAGTATATTAACGATGCGGTTGACCTTAGGGGTCGTAAAGCCAAATGGTCATAGTGCTCCAAGAATTTCAGTATGACATTAAGTACCGGAAGGGTACGTCTAATAGTGTCACAGATGCCTTGAGCCGGATTAGAGAAGTTAATCAGTTAAGCTTTTCTGAGATCCAATCTAAGTTATATCTGTCCCTAAGAGATTTGTGTAAGACCGATAGGTATTTCGGTCGTATTTGGCTAGACGTCTTGGCAGGTCTAGATCTAGTGTTGGACTTGGAATGCAGGATTCCAAAATTTCTCCTCATGACAATTTTAAGGAACTATTCCATAAGGAATGGGTTACTTTTCCGGAATGGGAAAGTGTGTGTGCCAGAAATGATCATATTAGGGCCCAAATCCTGCACGAATGTCATGACAGCCCGCGTGTTGGGCACCCTGGCTCACAAATAATGCTTGACCTAATAAAAAGGAATTTTTATTGGCCACATCTAAAAGGTCAAGTGGAGGCATACGTTCGCAAATGCGGACAATGCCAAGTAAATGAAGCTGAAAAACTTAAGGTAGCTAGTTTGTTACTTCCATTGGAAATTCCCGAAAGAAAATGGAAAAGTATTTCCATGGATTTTGTGGTTGGGCTTTGTCGTGATCTAAGATGTGTGCTTGGCTTGGAGACTCCTACCTTGGGGGAATACAAGGAGAGGAGGTCTCACTTTACCATTCATTCTATCTACCTAGGAGAAGGTGGATGGTGAGCGCTTGTGCACAGCCAGGATGTGAGCTAACATGGGGCGGGAGATGGTTGATGGCTCTAGCAATGGTATGGGACGCTGTTATGGTCAAAGGCCGGATCTCGCTCCTTACAGGTCACAAACTAGGGCACAAAGAGTGGATTTGGATTGGATCCTACGGCGGGGTGGATCATGTGACGTTCAGTTCCATAAGGTGACCGGCACCTGGCGGTTTGCAGTTTAGTGGATGTAACAGTACTATTGTTGTGTCTGTCGTTGCTATGCTCCAAACTAGAAATATGGCTCGGTCTTATGCACGGACATCCGGCATGATGTATGTCGCTCACTGGAGTATCTATCTCATCCTCCAATCTGCCCTCGGTACTCTATAGAGGCCTTTGCCTGCGAAGAACTCTATGATACCATCTGGTGAAAGTCTAGCCCTCGGATAGATCGTCTCAAAAACATCATCTCTTGTATCATGAAGGCTACACAGCGTGGGATCACATGTAGTTAGAGAATGAAGTGTCATGGCTGTATCCCAGTATAAACCATAGTATCTCCCCTGATCTTGTATTATGCTGGACATCTGAAGATGAAATGGTCCTCATCCTCAATCTACAAGTGTACAGATTTGACAAATCTTGTCCTCTCTAGATATGCTACGAAAGCGTCATGTCTCAGTATGTAGCTCTAAACTATCCTAGTATAAATCTCAATCCATGAGAAAATCCTGTATCTAGGTATCTAAGGCGAATACGGCAGCCCACACAATCAACCTCCATCAAACAAGATCTATAGCAGAGGAGTTTCACCCCGAGCTGTCCATCCCAGACTCTATGCACATAAGACCTGTATATAAACTCGCGAACATAGTGATGTGTGTGCCCTCCAGAAATGATGATAAAGAGATACCAAGGGAGTCCGGTTTGAAGTAAAGGCATTGGTCTCGTTGCTATCCATCTGTGCTAGTCATTGAAAAATAATAATGAGCTGAAAAACCTCCCCGACCTAAAGTGAAGGAACTGCAAACTCCGCCGATATAATATGATGTGGCACCAAGGGTTTTGCTTGAATCACCGTGAAAGCATAGTAATCTGTAAACATGATATATTGGCCCACTCTAAGGAAGTGAAGGGTGTACACCAAGTCTCAACTGCATACATCACTATTAGAGTGACCATGTTATCAAGCAGGTGACACTTACTCCGAGCATCGCGGATGTACCATTTGAAACAAAACTTCTCAAGCTGAACTAAAGATGCATGTCCATTCCCTAACTTGGGGCAGGGGCTGCCTGTCTCACACTGAAAACTGGACCAATGAAAAGGACACCGTATGTATATGAAGAGACTACCTCCAAGGGATAACCATCTCATCAAAGCTCCTGTCTCCATATGAATGCATGAGATGTATCGAAGACCATAACTTTAGCTTTCAGAGGGTAGAATCAAACCTGGCACCATCTTGCTTGTTGTTTGCTCTTATTTGTTGGAAACCAAATGTGACTGTTGTTGCATGTTCTACAATTTATTCGCTTGGCATCCAATGGAATATCACTTCCACCTTCCTCTTCTGAATATTGGCGCCCAGTGTCGGGAGATTGAGACCTTGTATTCTGGAGAAGAAACAAGAGGATCACCTTCAATGCAATTACCTACTCTGAGCTTGGGAAAAACCCATAAGACCTCTGCAGAGTGCATAAAAAAGGTCTGCAACAAGGACTACATAGCAAGCTATCTGCCATTTTCTTGCAAATGATAACAGTAAAACCATAAAAACTGACGTATCTGCTCAGTATGTGAATTTAATTGATAGAGAATATGCCTCTTTCAACCCAAATAGTGTTCTGCGGATGGCAAGTAAAGTGCACATCTAACACTAGCATCAATAGGCAACTGTTCCAAAACTAGACGTGATGCCACAGCAAAAAGCAATACTTGATGATTGGAAAAATGTTGACGAAGACTCCTTAGCAACTCCTCTCTCCTTAGATCATCATCATATGACTTTCTTTTTGCATCATCCAGCAAGATCTGAGACATGTATTGGACAAATTTAAGTTCATTCTCATAGAGCTGCCAAATTTATCAGGAATCACTACAATCTGAGAAAATCAAAGTCCATAATGGTCACAGCAGAGTTTGCAACCAGTAACCTCAAAATGTAAAAGTATAACCTCCCTTAAACCCTAAACTATAGATCCTCGGACTATTTTAGAGAAACTAACCTCATAAGCATTTTGCAAGCGCTTAAAAGCCTCCTCCGCCTCATCATTGCCCCTATTCTTGTCTGGATGGACCAGCATTGCCTGTCAGAAGAGAAACACGTCATAAAACATCACTAATGAGCAAAAACTTGATCCACACAAGCCAGCTAATAAAACTGGAAAGAGTAGCAGCTTAAAAACCATGGCATATCACTAAAATCAACCTTTTTCCTGTATTCCCGTTTAAGAATGGTAACATCAATGTCGTCGAATGGAGCCAATCCAAGAGCAGTGTAATGATCCTTGCAAGCTAATAAGCGGGCAACTTCCTCCTCAGGAGTCACTGTGTCACTCTCTGACACTCCACTTGTAGAGGCCTTAATATTGCCATCTGACGCTGCTTCTTGGCCAGAGGATTGAGCAAATGCAGACTTAGTCTTGTGGTCATGCGAGCGAGACCGAGCTGACGATGTTTTACCATGAATGTGGGAGTTTCTGTCATGGCCCCCCCGTTTGTTTTTATCATAATTAGACATAAAATGACTCGCTATGTCGTTAGAAACACATGCCAAACTGGTACACAACATCAGACCCATCCAACCTCCATTACATATAGTCGAGTACACTGCGTAGAGCATGATAATGTAAAAGGCAACCTTTGTTTGTTGGGCAAGGAACACTCCACCTGTACAGAAAGCAAACTCAGTTAAGTCCGCTCAATAGGAATAACCAGTATAAACAAGCAAACACATTGAATTCCATTCACAAGAACTACGCAGTATAGAAAAGCAAACCCATTCAAGTGCATTTAAGAGCAATAACCTTACACCAATTATATAGAAATTTAGACCCAGAATAGCCAAGATCACCAAAGGCTAAAGTTGAGCAGGTACTTACCTCCAATAGCACCAACTGCTACAGTGGTCCAGAAGCCACCATACAGCCATAAAACTGCAGCCCCATAGAGAGCCAAAACTGCAAGCGCAATGGTGTAACCAAGCAAGAATGCACCTGCTATGCTCAAGCCCTGAAAGCACGTGCAAAGAAATTAGGCATGTCTCCTTAAACCTAAATTTTAAACTAGACGAATAGAAAATAATAAGCAACATACATTGACCTACAATTTGTTAGCAATACAATCTCTATTTTGCTGTACACATCACTCGGTAATATAGTCCCCATGTCATCATTGCTGTCGCCATATAATATAGTCTCGAAAATAAATAATAGGTGCTAGGTTCTTTTCATCTAGTTACTTGTCTTTAGGCGAGAAATTTACAGTCTTTTGGATTGTAAGGTGATATATTCCGTAAATGTCAGAGTGAGGTTAGAAATTCCCTTTTCTTCTATGCAACCCTAGAATTCTATTGTTTCTTTGTAAGAATGAAAAGTTGTTCAATTATCGATATATCTGCCAGGCTGACAATAGAAATAATTCAGTATTGCAGCTGGAGAAATCAAGAGACAAGCCAAAGATTCCAAGCAATGAATGTAAATCAACCTTGAAGCATGTTTTGATACCCTAAAGTGGAAGTATTTGCAGGAATTGAATGCACCAGCAGCCAGTACACGTGCAGAACTGTGCAGCAGGCTAATACAGACACAGCCTCAAAGCAACAGAAAAATTGGTGGGAAAATTGAAAATTTGGTGGGGGACAAGTGAAACCTAGGGTACATAAACCCTAGTTTGAAGTACTCTCTTACTTTTCTGTCCCTAAAAGCACTCGTACACAAGGTCTACATCAGCCATATAAATTTAATTTCAATAAAAAAGAATCGAGGAGAGAAAACAGGCATAAAACCTTTAGGAACGAAACCCCAACTAGTTGGTAATCTCTGTGAATTTTCTTAGCCTAGAAGAGATATGGAAACTCAAAATGTGAAATAAATTGAGAGAGTAGGATGCGGAACACTGTTATTGGGGATGACACTAGGCAAGTCTTGACAAATTATTCCATCATTATGGATATTTTAATTGATTGAGTTTCCTTTGGACCCTGGATATCACAGACATACAACAAAATAATGTTATGATGTTACAAATATCAGGACCTTAGTGACAATAACTTGCCCCTAAGGCTTCTGATAACATATTCATAAAGCATTCAGTAGCGTATTTTTCTGTGTGCAAATATTGTTAAGTACAGAAGACTGTCGGAGACCTACAATGTTTGGTTTTATATTGATAAGTTATACATGACAGTCTGGTGGCCAAGGATACATTTAGGAAATATTATGATCTCCACTACATTACACGCAAACGATGTTGTTCTACTTTCCACATCCAATGAGGGGCTGCAGTGACACATTGCCTTTTCATATATGGGAGGAAGAGAGGTCTGGAGATTAATATAGAGAAGACCTAGGTCGTGGTCTTCAGCTCTCCTTCATGCAAAGACGTACCTTACTGTGGATGGTCAGGCACTAAGAATAGTTCAATCCTAAGGAAGCGGATGCTGCGTCCGAACGCGCGTCCGCGTCCGCGTCCGCATCCGGACGCGGACACACCAGGGGTGCGTCCGGGGGTCCGGACGCATCCGGTTTTTTTTTTTTTTTTTTAAATTTTTTTATTGTTTTATAGCCTAAAAAAACAAAAAAAAAATTGGATGCGTCTAACCCCGCGTCCAGGGGTCGGACGCAGATTGCCCGCATCCGGCCCGGACGCACATTTCTGGAACTTCAACTTCAATCATACATGTACTTGGGGGGTTACTTTTCTTGGGTCCTATCTTTAACGAGACAACAAATGCCCGATAAAGTTTACACTCTAATTGGCATAGATGAAGTAACCATGCCACACTTGTACATAGAACCGTCATGAAAGAAACCCTTCTATTTAAAAGGATCCACAAGAGCACAAAGAATCTATCAAACAACAAGTACCATCAAGATTCCATTGCATCAAATGAATGTAAACATCCTGAGTTATGTGAAGTGGCCATGGTGGTCGTGTCAACCAAGCATGCCACATAACAATAGGTAAAAATTGAGCTGGAAATGTACACAAGTAAACTATAAAGACCAAGAATGCCTAGCGATATCAACTAAACATGGCACAACAACGTCCAAAGCTAGTCATCTAGATCAAGAATGGGTAATGGAAGCAACATGAGCAAGTAGATATGGTGGCCTATAGGGATCCTAAGTGACTCATAAGGTCCATGAATGTAAATCACCATCCTCACGAATTGAATCCATAGACATAGAAGAGATAGCAGTGGGAGTAGCACCACATAAAGCATTGAAATAACCTAGATCATAATGAATGGTATTGTACAAACAAGATGGATCGTAATGAACTAGGAACTATTGTAGAACTCATGGGACATTGCCATGAATGCCAACCGCTACAAGGACATGAATCTCTGACTAAACCACAAGATTGATAATCACCTCTAACCTAAAAGTTAAAACTAGAGGAAGGAAAGTATGAACCAAATATCAAATATATGTGGGTCTCATCACACAAACCATGAACCTCAACTGACAAGCTATAGAACTAATAGGAAAATATGGATGATGCTTTGTCCCATTTGTATGTGTAACCTCTACCACAATTGGAACAACACATGTACATCTAGAACCTCTCCTACAAATGAAATTTCAACTACATCTAGAACCTCTGCCATGATTAGAACAACCTCAATGGGAACAACCTTTAACAAAGACTCCGTCTCATCAGTCAGATGCTCTATAGAAAGGTGGTCAATGTTTCGTGGTTTCCTCTGTATGAGATCTAGAAAACATTGAACCATTGGAATTAAAACAATCGTGCTACTAGATCCATATCGACATCGTACCTGAGGCATCTTCAAGCGCCATAACTGGAATTATGTACAAAGAGTTAATCCATAAGCAAGCAAACTCTTGTCGTCACCCCAATTATACTCAAAATACACAAATCACACAAATAGGTAGATGAACAAACAAGGATATATGTCAATATATGTCATAATAGCACAATAGAACCCCATTAAAAAATGTAGATGTCCACAGGCGCCAGAAAATTTACCAAGCAAAATGAGGCAAAGCAAACAGTAGATGAAGAAATAACCGTCAAAAATGACCACTAAATAGAGTGCCAAGTACAATTAAGGGCTGTCCACTACTGTTGAAAACATTCAACAAGAAATAGAGGAAGAAAGTACATTGGAAACATCACTACAAACCCTAGAATGCATAGGAGGCCGTCCACCACTTGTATATTTTATAGAAGGTAGACGTTAGCAGAACAAAAATAAACTACAATAAGTAAATAAAGTGTGCCTAATATGCTCCGACAAACTTCTACTACTCAAAATCAACATTTGTAATATGCATTAGGAGCAGCTCAGAGTAAAAAGATGATTGACCCCAAACAACCCAAAAAATCATACAAAAAGGTGCGAAAGTGACGACATTCACAAAAGCTAGAAAAGAGACCTAAGAATGTATCAA
Source organism: Diphasiastrum complanatum (assembly GCA_029204225.1). Classification (NCBI taxonomy): domain Eukaryota; kingdom Viridiplantae; phylum Streptophyta; class Lycopodiopsida; order Lycopodiales; family Lycopodiaceae; genus Diphasiastrum; species Diphasiastrum complanatum. Next base: position 24,873 of record MU831950.1, read on the forward strand.
CAATATCTTGATTTCCAAGAATCAAAAATGCAAAAATTGTTAAGTACACTAGAAGCGCCTTACTGAAGGAAACATTAGGGCTATGATTTTTAGAGGACACAAAGCAATACGCGAACAAAAAATAAAGCAGAGCCAAAAATGTGAAGAAACTTGGAAACGCAATATCTTGAGCTAGGATCGTCCGATCAATGACCTGTAAAGTGCTACAAACTAACAAAACAACACTAAATTCAACTATGCTTGCTCAGCCTAAGCTAGCAAGAGTACTGTCAAGAATGAAGGAAGAGCAAGCTAGCCAAACAAGGAAGCAAATGAAAACATAATGCACACAGAAATGATATGATTCATACTAGGTTGACTATGTGTATTTCTTCTTAAAAAAATTGATTGGTGATCAATTGGCCAAAAAACTACAAAGCAAGCTATGCTTGATCATCACAAAAAATGTAATCTTCGGGCGACCACTCACCAAAGCAATGCAAAAGCTGAGGAACCCAGAAAGAATTAACAGGTTAAGGGCCGAGCACCAAACAACAAGAAAGATTGCAGCCAACCCTAATCTGACAATTGAAACAATTCCCCTCGAACCACATTCGATCGATACCAAAGCTAGCATCAGTAGCACTCTTGCAAACAAAATCAGCCAAGCTTTCACAACAGGCCAAGTTCGCAAGGTAAATGGCTCCAGCTTGTCTCGCATTCGCCTCACAACAGAATAACCTTTCCTCAATATGGGGTCAATTTTCTGCTCCATTTGAGATAATACTTCTCTCACCCTTAGAATTGCAGGCTCCTGATTGGCCCATGCCTTAAACCTAAGCGCATATGCATGCCAACCTCTGTTAGATGCCCTAAATTTTCTATTTCCAACTGGCACATCGCCTTTTCTGAAAGGCATGTCCTTTGCAAAAGATTCGTTCTGAGAAGAGCTTTCAGGCATGCCTTCATTGATCTCAATTGGTGCATCTCGGCTGGGTTTGGGGGCATCCCTTGGCTTCTGGGGCACTGCCCTTGATTTCTCACGGGTTTTAGTGCCGTCCGTGGTGCTGCTTCCATCAGTGGAAGTTTTTCCATTTCTGCTTCCACCTGGTTTTTTGGCCTTTGTCTTTTGCTCTTTTTGCTGCTTCTGCTTCTGCTCCTGCTCCTTTGCTTCTGCTTCTGCCTCGGCCACTGATTCTTTTCGGTTGCCACTACTACTCCTGTTTCCATTTAAACCCCCTGCTTCCGCTTCATTGTCTGTCACATGAGCAGGTTCCCTAAGCTGGCCCATAGAACTCTTCCCTCAATTCATCAAATTTCTCTCAGGTGAACCTTTTTGCCACCCGCTTGCACCTACCTGAATCCATAATAAAACGGGTCAAGACTGCAAACAGATCACTGCCCACATGCCGAAATACTCCGCATCTTTCTTACGCCACGCAGATTGAGCTGCAGACAGAAGGAAAACGTTTCAGGCTGCTATGGGAAGACCGGGGCGGCATTAACTAGGGACCTAATTCATGTGGCAACAATTGCAGCAAAAACAACGAGAATAGTGAAGAAACATGAGCTTCCATGGAGCTGAAGCATAAACTGCTGCCAGAATCTAAAGCATGAGGCAAAATGTGGAGGTGGGTAGAGGTGGACTGAGTCTAATCTAGGATCATGTGAGAGCTATGGAGCATTAGAATAAAGCAAAAAGAAATGGGGAGGTAGGGAATGCAGCAGCTCATTCTGTTGGATGGTGAAGTGTTTGTCCTCAACTCGCATCCTGCTATGAAATAAGAAAGGACGGAAGGAAATTGGAATGGTGGTAGCTGCAGCCGCCTCAGCCACAAACTGCATGTGGCAAATTTCTCTTTCTCTTCCCTCAAATGTGTTTTGATTCTCGTTGACCCTAACCCTAGCCCTAAATTTGATTAGGTTCTCCTTGACCCTAGCCCTAATATTGATTAGGTTTGCTTATGCTTCTTGGTTTCTAAGGGGAGGCTCGAACCTGAGACCAAAGAAATTTTGGATGTCAAGCTAACCAACTGAGCCAACCCCTCATGATAGGTTTGCTTATGAGGTGTTCTTAAGCACAAGGATCCTAGGTTGGAGATCCTCATTATCTTTAATCATTATGAATGTGTCTTTAGAGTTATGGATCATGATGTGCCTTCCATGTGCTCTCCAAATTGTAGTGGACCCTAATTATCTTTAAATGTAGAGCATCATGATGTGCCATGTGCATCTCCAAAATGTAGTTTGTTTCATGATCCCATTGATTGTTACCAAGAACTCGCGTAAACCCTAACGTTGCTTATATACTTTTGGCATTGCCTTCCAAAGGCAATACAATGTGCTCAAGTTGGAAAGTTTAGTTTGTCAAAACTTTGCATTAAATGAACTGCCTAAAATTTTAAAAGATAGGTAATTTTTAGTCTTGGTTATACATGCAATGACTCATGCAAAGTGGCCTCAGGAGAAATCACGCACGTGGGGCGTACGGGCTATAAGCCCCCCTACGCCCCTCCTGGTTCCCATTGATTCTGGGCTACCCCGGCCACCAGCGCCGGCTCCTGGATCCCTGCACCTGGCTCCCGAAGTGCCACATGGCAGCACCCACAATATCCCATAAAGGGGGGAGAATTCCAGTGAGCCATATAATTGGAAATTCCCCCAATATCTTGCATGTGTGTGGATGCCCGGGAGAGATGGGCACCGATGCTATGGGCCCGGGACAAGTGGGTGCTGGTGCCCGGGAGGAGGGAAACTGCATGCCAGTTGTGCCCGAGAAAAAGTGGGTGTGGGCAAGCGGGACACGTCAGTGCCCACCCAAAAAAAAATCTCGGACACCTATCGATACGGGCAGGCCCCAGTGGACACTGGCTCTCCGACATCCGGGTCGTACAGGGCCGGGGTCAGGGTATAGCCCCGTCCGCAAAGGGTAATATCAAAAGCCTCTACGCCTTCTATCCCCAGGCAACAAAGTGGGGCATGAGGCCAAATAACAAAACATGAATATTCATTAATGAACATAAACACCATCAAGTTTTAGCGCTCATAATGAAATTCCATGGTATATCACAATATTATTGTTTACAACATGCTTCATAACTCGAACCTTAATTGAACACTCTTTGGCCTTTGGTTGTAAACCCTAACTTTAGTCAAAGATTGTGTGTCCATTTGAGACAATACATTGTCTTATTTCTCTCCCTACTTTATTAGTATTTTTTTCTCAATTTAGGATCTTCCTCTCATTTTCCTATTCATTTGTAATCTTTAAAACCCTTGCCATGATTTAAGATTTGGTTTGCTAGCACTTGAATGCTCCTGGTTGATTCAAATGATAATTGGCATCTAGTTTTTTTATAGGAGGTCAAATTTGTTTCATAGATTGATTACGGGCCAAATTGTGTGATTTTTGAGAGAATAAAAACCATGAACGAATTGGGCTTAGTTGGTTAGCTTGGCATACAAAGTTTCTTTGGTCCCAAATTCAAGGCCAACCCACTTGGAAACCAAGATGCACTTTTCAGATAATATAACCATCCCAATTGAGAATGTTGGTCACCACTTTCCAATGGGCAATATGAAATCCATGAGAGTGCATAATTCTACTTTTTCTACGTTCCATTCTACAAATGTAGTGTCATAGAGATGTGTTGTCTTGATGCTCAAAGATATGTTTGACCTAAGGAGTGCGGTATGTTGTACGACCACTACAATCATTGGATATCTATCACCTACAATATTTAACGTCATCTTTTATTCCTTGAGATGTTGTCAATGGGCATATGTTGATGCATAGTCAAAATTATCAACATACGACAAGATTTGTAAAGACTTCTAGTAATAAATTAGAGAACAACAACACGAAGGAGCTTAGAAATATGACAATCCAACCCAATCAAACACAGAATCACAATGTTGGGCTCCTAGTTATGGCATCTCATATTGCCATAAGCACCCGTGAGAATAAGCTTAACTATGAATAGATAGCAACATTTTCGACTTGTTACGTACTTTTCACGCTATGTAAATCTTGATTGCATTATTCCATTGTTAGATTGCTTGCATGTGAAAAATCCAAACAATAATGGTGATGTGATTATGTTTCCATATTTCTATAGTATCATCTACACATCTTGTTTTAATTTTGCACATCTACTAAAGCTTGTTGCATTTATTAAATTTTTTAAAAAAAAGTATTTGGGAAGTTGGCACGTGTTGGATTGTTTGCCAAAGTGTAAACTACCAGTAACAAGTAATAGACTATTATGAGTGAACTATGAGTGAATTGTTACTTCTAGTCTTACCATGATAATATAATATACCCTAATGAATCCTGAAACAATATCAGTAGAAAGTATATATTTAGCAAAATTGGTGTCTCATGAACCACCAACACCATGCAAAAAGTAAAAGTGTTAAATTTAACAGCAATAGTATCAAATTTTAGTGAAATTAGCTATTTCATATTTATAACTATATTTTTTTATAAAATAGAGAGGAAACAATAATGCAAATTCTCTTTTTCTACCATTTGCTCAATATAAGTCTATTTGACATGCACAATGGTTCTACAAAGAGCGCATGGAGTGTAAGAAATTACCAAACCATTATTAGAGACAATACCAATAGGATTTTGAAAGCTCGCGGTCATATTTATCAATTCTTTTCATGTTGGAGGTATCATATAGGCAAAAATTGTTGGATTATTCTACTATCGAAGTGATTCATCCGAATAATCGATCTTTAATCTTCATCCACTTTATTATCCAGTTCTGCAGTTTTAATCATGTCTCTACATAGTTTGCAGTTTTATTCATGTCTCTACACAGTCTACAGAAACACTCGGGAATCGCTCAACAGGTGGCTCCGACATATCGGACAGCATCCGACCTATCGACGACGTCAACGAAAGTCGAAGGACTCGACCATGTCGAAGAATGACAATTACTATTCCACCTTATATTGCCCTAACTGCTTTGCAAGTAAATTTTTGGGAAGTCCTAACTGGATGGATGCCAGAGCATTATGGTTATTTACCAAATGTGATTGTGACATGATTAGTTGTCCTACTGGATACGTGTTAAGTACTTTAGTATAAATAGCTAATCATCAAAGACTTCCATAGCTCAGTCTCTATAAAGTTTCTTTTTCAGAGCTCTATTAGAGTATTGATATTCGCACTTACTACTTATTAGCGGAAGTGCATCAGACAGAGTTTTCAGTTACTCGGAGATAGCTTAGAGTACACAGTTTTGTTTGTTCTTGTTTGTGCTCACATCCTCTGATTTGTACATGCTACTTACTTAATCAATCCATCTTCTTAGTGCGTTAGTATCATGTCAGAATGTATGCTTCTCAATAGTTATCTGTAACTAATAAATCTCTTATTCTTTCGTCTGATCTGTTGAATGCATCAACGTTGCAATATTTAATACATCATTGTTTGGAGACGAAATCACTTTAGTGTTAATGATCTCAAAGTTAGTTGCTAAAAGATTGGATTGATTTCTGTCATTATAGCTTTGTTCATTATTGATAGGCGTAGTCATGCATTAGGAAAGAAGGCTTATTCCGCTACGCTCGATAGTTCATTTACAAACTTCGAATTACCGAATCGTCATTCCCTCTTTCCAACATGGTATCAAAGCATATTGTTATATCAAAGCTCTACTACTATTTGATATCTTTCACGATATCAGGAACAATATCATTAGATACTTTTCATAGTATCATATCATAGCACACTTGCTCTTATTTTTCAATTTGTGGTATCAAATTCCAATATCAGATAATTGATTTCAAATTGTAGCATCGCACGACATCATTCTTAAGTCATCAATTTATCGACAAACTAACTTACGGATGGATTCTCAAAGTAAAGTCGGTCTCATCGTAGACAAGCTAAATGGATCTAGTTACTATTTGTGGAAATTTTAGATGAAGATCTTGCTAATCGCCAATGAGTTGTATGTTGTTACAGGTATTGAAATGAAGCTTGAAGACGACAATGGAAATCGAAGGATGGTAAAGCTTTCGCGCTTATTGTTCTCAATATATCAGACACTCAGATTGGCCACATATTTGAAGCAGGACAAATAAGATCCTTGCACTCGACAAGAGGCATGAATACTTATATAGACTGGCACATTGTTATTTAGACACTAGTCAAGCCTTGAAAACCTCTATTCTTATCAATAAAGCATTATTGTGGCATAATAGATTAGGACACTTGAATCATACATCTGTGTCGAACATGTCTAAACAATCCTTAGTGCTTGATCTCGACAGTCCAATCAACAAAGTTGACCTCCTTGTCTGTCATAGCTGCATCCTTAGAAAGCAGACTAGGCTTCCTTTTAGATCGAGTCATAGGCATGCAACAAAAGATGTTCTAGACGTTGTTCATTCAGATATATGTGGTCCAATGCAAACTCCGTTGTTGCTTGATGCAAAATATTTCATTACGTTCATTGACAAATATTCGAGATAGTTGTTTACTTTATTAAGCAGAAATCGGAGGCTTTCAAAATCTTTCGACAATTCAAAGAGTGTGCATAAAATGAAACTGGTAAAAGAATTAAAGCACTGAGGTCCAACAACGATCGAACATAGCGAAATAAGCCTTGTTTCCTAATGCATGACTACGCCTATCAATAATGAACAAAGCTATAATCACAGAAGCCGCGTCCAATCTTTTAGCAACTAGCTTTGAAATCATTAGCATAAAGTGATTCGTAGCCAAACAATGATGTATCGAATATTGCAACATTGATGCATTCAACAGATCAGACAAAACAATAAGAGATTTATCAATCACAAATAACTACATAGAAGCATACATTATGACATGATATTGAACGCAATAAGAAGATGGATTGATTCAGTAAGTAGCATGTACAAACCAAATGATAAGATCACGAAACAATAATGGAAGAAACCTTGTACTTTAAGCTATCTTTGAGTAACTGAAAACTCTATCTGATGCACTTCCGTTGATAAGCAGTAAGCGCGAATAGCAATACTCTAATAGAGCTCTGAAAAATAAACCTTCTAGAGACTGAGCTATGGAAGATTTGATGATCAGCTATTTATACTAAAGCAATTAACGTGTATCCAGTAGGACAACTAATCACGTCGCAATCGCATATGGTAAATAGTCGTAATGTGTTGGCATCCATCCAGTTAGGACTTCTTGGAAATTTACTTGCAAAGCAGTTAGGGCAAGTCTTTAGCTTCATATCAGGCGGAACAATAATTGTCATTCTTCACCATGGTCGACGTCATCGATAGGTTGGATGGTATCCGATATGTCGGAGCCACCTATTGAGCGATTCCCGAGTATTTCTACAAATTGTATAGAGACACGAATAAAGAACATAACTGAATAATAAAGTGGATGAAGATTAAAGATTGATTATTCGGATGAATCACTCCGATAGTAGAATAATCCAACAAAACACCATGCAACACATGCAATAGCTCAAGGAACTCCTACAACAACTCGTGCAAGTTGTGTTGAGATTGTCAAGGATTAGATAGGTACTTGCATGCATTACCACATTTCCATAGAGAGATAAAATAGTCTTTTAATCTCAACAAGTAAAATTTTAGCATTTTGGTCTCTCTCTCTCTCTCTCTCTCTCTCTCTCTCTCTCTCTCTCTCTCTCTCTCTCTCTCTCTCTCTCTCTCTCTCTCTCTCTCTCTCTCTCTCTCTCTCTCTCTCTCTCTCTCTCTCTCTCTCTCTCTCTCTCTCTCTCTCTCTCTCTCACACACACACACACACACACACACAAAAACTCACTGCTTGGTTGAACCAATTGGAAAAGTAACATGCACTCTCCAAAGTTGGCTATGCCTTGTTGTGGATGTAAATGTAAATGTTGCAAATTATGGTGGTAGTGAGAACAAGATTTCACATTATAAACAAATTAAAAGCTAAGGAGATGCAACACATTGAAGATTAGCTTTAAGGGTGGTATGCTCCTAAGAGCTAAGGCAACATACTCATTCTAGTATTGTTGATAAATAGGCCACACCAATCAAATTCTCGATTCGGAATCCTCTAGGAGAGTCTTATGTCAAATTCTTGTACTCCATATTTTCTAGGATTGATAAGTCCCTTGTGGCCTCATACTTCTACGTCTTTTCCCTTTGCAATCTTGCTGCTATGATCAGAGATTCATGTATCGCTAAAAGAGTGAACTTACATTCTTCGCCTTGTCGGTCAAGTTATAATGGCTTGTCTACATGGATCTAACATATATACTTGTTATCTTATTTGTCATGTGATGTTTGTTTGCCTAAATAAGTTGCTTGGACGCACTATCAAAGGACCAAACCTTGTAGCATATTGAACTATGTTATAAGTTCGCATGTTCATGTACCCATCTTATGAAAATTAGAGCCTTGCTTGTACTCACGACTCCTTTGAAGTACTTGAGCCACATTTGTGTTAGAGCCAACCAACAACTCAATGACAAAAATCCATCAAAACCACAAAAGTGTTGCTCTACAAATAGAGGATGAAATTCACGCCTTAATGAGTACTTTGTTATGCATTGCATTTCAATGTTGCAAATCCATCCACACTAATGCTAGTAAATAAAAGTTGTCACTAGGGATGCTTGTATTGGTGGACTAATACGGGTATTAATGGGCGGATTTACATACCAAGGCATGAGTTGGGTGGTCTATATAATGTACTTGAATCAATGATTTTGGGTGAGTGTAAGCATTGAGAGTAAAATTGTTGTCGATGTGAATGATCTAATAGCTGAAATTCAATGATAAGTGCATGACACATGTTGGATGTCAATCACTATTGATCACTCAAAAAAATATGACATCCACGTATATTCCAATGCAAGTATATAATTTGTTCAATTTGTGTTTAGAATACACCCTTCTTAGCATAATGCCTTGTTAATGTGTCAAATTGTTGACTTTCTTATTACCCAATTTGCATAATTAATAATGAGTCATTTTCATCTACATAAGTTATACTCCTTATAACTTTTCTCGAAAAAGTCTATAAATGTCAACAACCTATACCCCAATTTTACTTGAAAATTCATGTCTTCAGGCCCATAACTTGATGGAAATGTATTCTTAACAAGTACATAAGCAATTAGAAAAATCACCTCCAAAAAATCTATGAATCGATTCAACATAGAAGTTCATTACAATAAATCATAAACACACCACTGTGTGAAATAATCAATGAGCCTTATACTTTCAAGACATAAAAAACTCTACTCTCAATAAAAACCACAAAGAAATAATGATGAGACTTTACGAGGTGGGAAGAGCAATTGCCCTCACTTACTCTTATTTGTTGACTCTTATTTTGTACATGTCACAACGTTGAACATAGACTTATATATTGATTCACATTTGAGTAAAGCTTTGTAACGTATGAACTTGGGCTCAAGTCTCGTAAGCAAACTGCACAAGTTGATTTCCACCCATCATCTATAAGAGAAATGCAATGTCCTTAAGAAGATTATCCATAATGTCGTAAGTTACTCCACGAGCTTCCTAATATATGCTTTGCTTATTTTCCTCATTGTTGTTCTTTTTACTACAAGGTTTATGGGATTGCATAAGGGAGAGCTAGAGACTAAAAGACCATTCTGGGTTGTTTGGACTTTCTTGAAATTGTTAGAATATATTTATGGGATATTGTGTGTGGTCGAGTAGAAGGGTGGTGTGGTAGCTTAGAGTTGTGTGTGGAGTGTTTATGATAAAAGATTATGTGTGAATGTGGCGCTTGAGTGGGGAAGAGTGTGAATGTGTAGGTGATTAGCTCCTTCATTTCACTTGTTATTTATAAATGTCTAAAGTGTGCTTACACAAACCTTTCCTACTTCTTCTTTTTGAACAACTTGGTATGCTTTTGTGTAGTCACTAGTTTGTGGGAATGTTTTAAGAAGGACAAAGAGGTGGTTAATCATCATCACGACTCTTCATTGGCTTGAGCTTCACCATTTGTGCTTCACCACTTGGGCTACAACAACACCCAAGATCTTCACAAAAATAATCTTGATGCATTCGGCATTGTTGGAGAGCCAAATGAATCACTCAATTGTCTCTTGCTAAACTCTTTCTTCTTCTTCTTGGTTTGCTTGCATTTTTGTTTTTAGTTCTTGCTAGATTTGTTTGTCTACACATGTTTCGTAATTTATTGTCATCAAACTATTGTGGGAGAGGTTATTACCAAGTATCAATCCTCAAACAATGTCAAAGCTCATTTTATGGATTATTGTATCCCAAACACCTATTTTTTCGCCTCTACAACTATGAAAAACTCAAACGGCACTTCTTGTTCCAATTCACGAGTTACTCCAACAATTGGACAAACTTCAAAACACTCTCTCCACAAATAATCAAAAAATAATAATAATAAGATTATATATATATATATATATATATATATATATATATATATATATATATATATATATATATATATATATATATATATATATATATATATATATATATATATATATATATATATATATATATATATATATATATATATATATATATATATATATATATATATATATATATATATAGCTTTGTTTTTATTTTGTTAACCTACATAAAGTGCAAATTTCAACAAGACAAACACACCTAAAACAACTTATCTAAGTTCACCTATTGGCAAAATTATCATATAGATGTTTACTTTTCAAAAAAATACTTCAATGAACTCCCTCCATCCACAATGATGTTCGCCAATTGCAACAACTTCTATTACACTTCATACCATGTTGCCCTTTGTCAACACGATTTACTTGATAGAGGCTCTAATACATAACTACCTAACAATAGTTAAGTAAGCGAACTTATATACTTAGTCTCCAAAGAGAAATTACAATCAAGAGTGGGATCCCAATATATCGTGTGATCCCTTAAATAAACTTCACTCAAGAGGCTCACCAAACCTATAGGTTGAAAATCCATGTTCTCCAATCTCACTATATATTGCTATCTTTTATTCCTTAAATACTCAAATGTATCTGAGTCATTGAAGTTGGAATCCTAAAGCCAGTTTTTATACGAAGGAATCACATTTTTTATTTCCCTACTTCACCATGGTCATAGTCCCAAGCTCTTTACCCCATAGTTGTAGTAAAGTTAATGGAACCTGATATTGTGTCTCTATAGAGATCACAATTTTGATGTAGGATTCTCATCTTACATTTTAAACCAATTTTAAGCTTTATAATTGATATTCCCAAGTTTAAATAGACATTGAATCGGATCCCAATAACTTTTCCAACCAGAAGAGGCTATGATTTTATTCATAGGAGCATACTTGTATCTAATTATGACTAGGAATAAGCTAGTACGTAGACCACAATAAAGAGATCAACGATTCCCAGCCTTGCCTTCATCATCAAAAAAAATGTTCATTACTAGTCCAGTTCTTGTAGTGGACAGATGAAATCCACCTAATATGGATGCAAACTAACAAGGAATCTTATAAGAGAATCCGCATGAGAGCAAACATGAGAGAATCCAAGGAAGCTCATTTTGAGCATAGTATAGCAAGCAATTTTGGCTACAAACCAAAGCAACTAAACTATCAAAACTACATTATTTGCAAATTCTTTAAGTTGTTTTGAAGCAACACCCTCGCAAAAAGTATTGTTGGTTTCTCACCTACATTCAAACCCTATTTTCTAGATTCACGCAACAGCAATGCAAATAGGATAGCAAGGTAGATTCTCCTTTCATGTCATGCAGTAGTTCATTCCCAAGGAGGAATGCCCATTTACAAGTTTTTATGCAAGCTTCCAAATGAAATCTAATCGCTAACCAACCATTAACCCTAATCAATCCACAAAGCAAAACTTACCTCTCTCTCTCTCTCTCTCTCTCTCTCTCTCTCTCTCTCTCTCTCTCTCTCTCTCTCTCTCTCTCTCTCTCTCTCTCTCTCTCTCTCTCTCTCTCTCTCTCTCTCTCTCTCTCTCTCTCTCTCTCTCTCTCTCTCTCTCTCTCTCTCTCTCTCTCTCTCTCTCTCTCTCTCTCTCTCTCTCTCTCTCTCTCTCTCTCTCTCTCTCTCTCTCTCTCTCTCTCTCTCTCTCTCTCACATAAAGAATGCAGTAATAACAATTAAAATAGCATAAACTTCAAAATCCAAAAAAAATGAGAGAGATAAAGTGAGAATAGAACCAAGGACATTAGTTGATCATTGTAAAAATTAACGATGAATCAGCTAGACAAAATAAGTTGATTCGACATACGCTCGAGCGCCCGTAGACACTGAGACGCCAGCATATCAAAGACAGACTTAGTAGATGCTTTCAAGCATTGATTTTTCCTTCTCAGACTGATTGTCAGATTAAAGATCGTAGTTAGCTTTGTGAGCACACGGTTTCACCCACTATTGATTTGTGCTCATCAGCATCATTTGACTTGTATTTCCATACATTCAATCTGGATAAATTACTATTTGGTTAGACATGGTCACTGGTCGAACTACCTACTGGCAGCAATCTTATCGATTGAAAATGGATATTCAAGATCAAATACAAAGCTGACAGGATTATTGACTGAAGGAAGTCTTGAATAATAGCCAGAGGATTTTCTCATATCCCAAACATTGACTACAATGAGATCTTCAGTCCAGTAGCCAGACATTCATCGATCTGAGTCCTCTTAACTTTTGCGATTGCGGCCAACCTCGAAGTACATCAACTCAATGTACATACAACTTATCTGAATGGAGTTATAGAAGAAGATATTTACATGATCCACTTCTTGTACTGTGCAATTATTTGAAAAATGACAGCAGCAGCCACGATCTCTTCCCGGCCATCTTTTGTACATACATCTGCACAACTGTAAATTGTATATAGTTGATCATTGCAAACAATTAGTGATGAAGCAGCCAGACAAAATAAGTTCATTTCACATATGCTCGAGCGCCCATAGACGCCGAGACGCCAGCATATCATAGATAGGCTTAGTAGATGATTTCAAGCACTGATTCTTCTTTCTCAGACTGATTGTCAAAATAAGCTCATAGTTGTTATAGACCATAATTAGCCTTGTGAGCACACGGTTTCACCCGCTATTGATGTGTGCTCACCAACATCCTCTGACTTGTATTTTCATACATTCAATCTGAATAAATTACTGTCTGGTTTTGCGTTCAGATTTTGTCACTGTTGCATGCTCTCCACTTTCTGTCTGACTCTCTAATTGATTTGTCTGATTGTCTGCTCTTCCTCTTCAGCAATCAAACTTTTGTGTTCGCCTACTGTTGTAGTAGTGCACGCACCAAGGGAATCAGTCGACCACTGCCTTTGCGCAGTAGTAAGATCTTTTCGATCTGATTGTTTGACCCGTCCATCCGATCCATGGACCTCCATTTGCCCGACACTATTTTTGTGATGGACTCCACTAGCACTCAACAAAAAAGTGCACTCTCTTACGTGTGGGCCGTACTGATTTGGCTGATGTGCCAGACATCCCGCTGAAATCCTCTCTCTTTGAACTACAACTTACGATGCTTAATTTGGTGTCCTATAGCCAAAGATATTTTTGTTCAAAAATTTGATAATTTTCAAGCTAAATCCTTATGATTTTAATTGAAATACCAACTCATGATGTCATATAATTCCATAGTGCGCTCTAGGAATTCATTCGTATGAATCCACTTTGCCTAACTCTAGAGTCATGCATGATTATTATACAAGTGTTTTGAGTAGTTTGAATCCATGCATGTTAATACCTAAAGTATATAAATATGAACCAAACTTCTGTTAGAATAAGTAAGTCCAAGTTTCTCTTACAGTTCATGACTTTTCGTGTTTAGCAGTGATTTCGAGTTTTTTACTGCTTTTGTGATAGTATGCATGAGTGCCAGTTTGACGGCACACGTAGTGTAAGTTGAGACACGCGTCCCATAACGAGGACCAAACTGCCATGCAGCGGTACCCCACAAAAATTAGATTGTGTATATGTACCTTTTAGTCTCTTTTGTTAATACAGTTCAGAAGTGTTCTCTTGGGTTGGTGTGTGATCTCTCTTTACTGCTTATCTGTTTGATGTTAGATTGCTTGCAAATTAGCCAACTATACTGCCAGTAAGATCCTTGACATGGTATCAGAGCCTGGGAGTGGAGCAGTTCGGTGTTAGCTGGAAGCCGAATTTTGAAAAAATTTGAAGAACCGTTTACGACTAATCAAGCAAGCAATCCTTTGCAGAGCGGTTTGAAGCAGAGGGTAGCAAGTAATAGGGTGACCTCATAGCATGCTATTTGGTCAACCATGAAGCACTCAGAGTGCAAATTGTCCATCTTCTTAGCTATGGAAGTTTCCTCAGCTAGGGTTTTAAGAGAGAAAGTTGTTGATTTATCACAGTAGAAAACCAGTTTTGGAGTTGTAAACTATTGACAGTGGGCGCCCTAGAGTTTTTAAGAGGATGCTAGAAGGTTATAACAAGCCGTGGAGCAGGGATTGCATTAAGTTGTGAAGATCAGGCAATTGCAGGTCCCTCAAAGCAATGCCACTTGCAAACATTTGGAAATTTTCAAAAAAGGCCATTTATAGCTATGCGAACCAGCTCAACATCTCTTATTGGCTCTCCAATGGCTGTCAACTTGTCTCGTAACTCCTTTATTTGTGTGAAATAGGACCCTACGCCCTCATTCTCCTCTATGCGAACACTTATGAATTTGGTCCTCAAAAACATCATTCGAGAGGGCTTCGCCATCTGAAACTGTGTTTTGAGTGCATCCCAAGCGCCTCTTGTTGATACAGCTTTCCTAATGTGGGCAATGACATGATCCTTCACTGACAAATTTATCAAGGATAAGGCCTTCTACGCCCTTTTGTCAAATGCACGAATATCGCGGTTGGAGTTGTAGTTGGCTGTTGTTTCACCCTAGTGTCAATGTCCCACAACTCCTTTTCCATGAAAATACTTTTCATTTTGAATTTCCAAATGTTATAATTGGATACCCCGTCCAATCTACTAGCTTCTCCAAGCACGGATTCCCCCAATCCTACCATTTCGCCAAAAATTGCTCCTATAGCGCTTTAATGAGGCCCAATGACAAGCTTATAGAGCAATTTAGACTTCTAAAAGTCAACTTTAAGGTTTGACCAAAAAAAGTTTCAGGACCTCCCACCACTTTTCCACCAAATTGGAAGCCAAATCGGTGTCGTCCTCCGAAATGCCCTTCGTCACCAACTCCTGACTGCTTGCCCACTGGAATGGTGAAAGATTTTTGGCACGCTCCGAACACTTTCTCCGCGACAATCTCTCTGTTTTCAGGTACCGCACTTGCAGGGTATAGTCCTTTCCTACCCTTAATTTGGAGAATTTTGGCTTTTGGACGGCCCTAAACGGAGAAATGAGCTAAAAGATATGTGCCCTTATAGAAAATACATTGTTTCTTCACAATGAAACAACTTCAAACTTCATGAATTTAGGCACCCAACTACAATTTCACATTGAGGATTTTTAGAGAAGTTGAAGTGTAAAAGACCCTTCAATTTCTTAAGGCCTTCTGTAGGGCACCTTTCAAGTCAATCTTCACTGTTAGATGAGATCCTACGACCCACGCTGCTCCTTGAGAGGTCAATCTCAGTCGTCTATCTTCTAAAGCTTTGATCTGATGGTCTGCAAGCAATCATTTGAAAATCTTCATGGCATCATCCTACAGGAGGAACAAAGGCGTGAAGTGGTAAAAACTCGACTTCCCACATCGGAAGATCAAAAAATGCTAGCCAAAGGGAAGCATAAATACAAGAAGCAACCCAAGAAGTCGAATGTGGAGGATGACAATCAAGGATCCACATCAAGCAAGAAGAAGAAAGGCAATTGTTTCTATTGCCAAAAGCTTGGACATTGGGCAAGAAATTGTCGCAAGAAGAAGGCAGATATTAAGAGGGGCAAAGTGAAGCAGTTGACCAATTTTGTCAAAGAAGAGAATGATAGCGATAATGAAGATCAAGGCACGACATTTGCGACAACATTAGCATCGCAACATTCTATTGATTATATACATTGGTACGTGGACTCAGGAGCAACGAGGCACATGACTGGCAGCAAATCATGGTTTAAAAACCTGGAGCTTACTGATGATGGAGATAGAGTTGCGCAGGCGAATGGCGACGAGTGCCAAATTCATGGAGTTGGTGTAGTGCCTATTCAATTTCTTGATGGACATGTGAAGGTAATTGAAAATGTGTTGTATGTTCCTGGCCTTCAGAAGAGTCTTTTATCTGTTGGTGCAATGACAGATCATAAGTTGAAGGTGGAGTTCAACAACAAGAAATGCCATATCAAGGATGTGAAACGGGGTTTCAAGGTGATTGCTGATGGCTTTAGGGATAAAACTTGTGGTTTGTGCAAGTTAAATGTTGTTGTTACAAAGTGCAATGTGTTAGCATCAACATCTATAAACAAAGTGATTTATGACATAGACGTATGGGGCATTTGAACTTCAAGAGCTTGAGGTTACTTTGTATGCTCAAGATGGTAACAGGTCTATCTAGTTTGGAAAGAAGAGTCCATTTGCAAAGAGTGTGTGCTAGGCAAGTTACACAGGAAGAAGTTCAACAAGGGCAAAACGAGTGCTTGAGTTGATACACTCTGACCTATGTGGGCCAATGAAGGTAATGTCTATTGGTAAAGCATTTTATTTGCTAACCTTCATTGATGATTACTCACGAAAAACCTGGATCTACACCGTTAAGTAGAAGTCTAACACATTTGGATGCTTCAAAAGCTTCAAAGCATTGGTTGAAAATCAGTCAGGTGCTAAGATCAAGGTACTTAGGGCAGATCGTGGTGGTGAGTATCATTCCACAGATTTTATTGATTTTTGCAAGGAGCATGGCATTAAACAGGAGTTTGCATAGGTTGATGCACCTCAACAAAATGGGGTAGCTGAAAGGAAGAATCGTACCATTGTCGAAGCAGCTAGGGCAATGATGACACATATGGGAGTTACTGATTCTTTATGGGGTGAAGTTGTTCACAGATTCCACTGAATCTGTGAACACAATTTTCTTTACCGTTCTTTCTTCTTTGTTACTTCTGTAGGTTACAGTTCTTACGGTTTGGTCTTCTTATTAGAACGGTTTCCAAGTAGAAGCGTATTCTCAGATTACAATGAATATTCCCCAGCCTATCAGTGGGGAGAAACAGATTCGTTACTCAGCTACATGCATAAACAAGCCATGCAACCAATCCTAGCTCGATTTAGATCAACGTCCTAAAACAGGAAGCAATTCTACAACCTATCTACTAAAATCAGGAAACAAACAAGGACAAGATTAAGCTACTCAATCATGAAAACAATAAACAAGAAAACTAATTTCCTAACAGCACTTAGCAGCCTAAGAATCAAGAAACACCCATTTCTTGATGCTTAGAATGCCCAAGAACAATCAAGAACTAGAATGTCAGAGAATATGCAAGATCTACACCACAATTCCAGCCTATTTAGTTTACTTGAATGCTGATTCCTACATTAATCCACAAACAAGAAATGAAATCTAATCCACAACTAAGAAGCAAGAGAGTAAGCAAGGAAACTAATTAATCCATAACACAAAAGAAATAAAAACATGCTCATAAAAATTTCACTCAAGAACATTGCCATGAACAAGGAGCTTTACAATCATCAAGAACTCGTGGAAGATCTTCTTTATTTACTCAAGAGAACAATACATTAAGCTCCCTCACAAGAGAGGGGGGCCCTTAAATAATCAAGAGGGCTGCCCATGTGGAGCCCAAGTGGCAATCCCACCAAATTAGAAATTACAAGTGGAAATTTCCCTTCCACTAGAGGTCACCATCAAAAGGTGGCTCACTTTAAATTATTTAAGGGGGGTCTACATTTATTCACAAAGCCTAGGAAACATTACTAGCTCCTACATGGTCATTCCTTCTCTGGGATACACCATGTAGGCTCACATAGATAATTCGCTGTCATCCTAGCTAGTAATTTCTCGGCTCTCATGCTCAGCTCTCAGCTTCTTCTGCTCTCCTCCTTCTGAGATCTCCTCGGTCATGGGTGAGAGATATTTTGTGTCTTCAACTCGGCTCGACATCTGGGGATTCTCTAGAATCCGCTAACATTATCCACCCCTAATCTGTTGCAGGACCCACTGCAACACAGGTGATGTTGTTCCACTCGGCACTTGGAAAAGCGTGGATCTTCCGTAAAACCAGGTGCTTATTATCCGCAAAACTGTTTCTCAAAAATGAAGGTCTCTCAATGGTCGCTACATTCCATCCCTCTTGAAAACCTCTTGCGAGTCCTGCTCACCTCGTCGTCTTGCCGTTTGTTTTCACTCGCTCATCTTTCGCACCGAGGCTTCAAATACTTGGAAGCGGAGCTTACTTCCGAAGTTCAGTGGCCCCAGGTACTCTCTTATCTTTTCAATATAGCCCATATCCTGCCAGTCTTCCACCATGGTCACATATCGTGACGACATGAAGGCCACTCTGTAGTATAGTCGGGCCATCATCTCATGGTCTTCTTTTGACTGGAGGGCTACATTGGAATTGATCTTGATTGGATCTAAGCCTCGATCCCAAAAACATTCTTGCTGCATCAGAAAGACCATAGATCGCTGTATTCGGCACTTTCTTGCACGCATAGATCAGGTGGTTCGTGGTCGTTGTGTGCATTTGGTTAAGTATGCACATGCCGCTTGTAGTTGTTGATCATTGATGGCCTCAACTTTGTACCCGTCCTTGTTCTTCCACTTGTCCACGGAGGGATCTATGTATTTGAAGTATGTTGTCTGCTCGATCTTTTGGAGTGTCCTTGTGACAGCATTTGGTCCTCGCGGGAACCCAAAGGGTTGTAAGTCGGCTGCCGCAAATGATATGTTATAAACATAGTTCCTCACAGGGGGACATGACCTTGCTGCAACATTATAATTGGCATATATCATATGTACCAGCAGATACAGGCTTTGATACACCGTCAGGACAAGGATCTAGAATTCAATTCCCTTAAAGAAGGACTCTGCCTGTTGGTACTAGTTTTGCATCTTAGTAAGATTCAATTTAGACAATTGGATGTCGAGCTTATTGGCATCATGGTCATCAGAACTGGAACCGAGGTTGGTAGACATGATGGAAAAATTGGAAAAACAGGGTTTTGGAAAAAGGGTGTCGGTTGAGATTTGAAACAAGGTTAAGGGTGCGTCGATTGAGATTTGAACGGAGGTGTCGATTGAGATTTGAGTGGAACTGTCGGTTGAGATCTGAGCGAAGGTGTCGGTTGAGATCTGAATGGAGGTGTCGGTTGAGATTTGAGCAGAGGTGTCAGTTGAGATCTGAGCGGAGGTGTCGGTTGAGATGGAAGGGAAGACGTCAGTTGAGATTGGAGGGAAGGCTTCGATGAGAACGTAGGGAAAAGTGTCAGTGGAGAGGTGATTGGAAAATATGTGTGGAGCAAGGGATGTTGCGGAAGGAAAGGTTGTGAAGGTATGATGTTGGAAAAAATGGAGGGTAAAAAGTGGGAAAACAGATGTGTGACTAAATATGGTTGGGAAGAAGATGGAATGTATACGTTCGAAAAGCGAAAAAGGTGAAGATGTTGGGTAAGGATGGAGATGTAGGGAAGGTAGATATCGGTGGAAACTGATGTATGGAGGTGATGATGATCTGGAATGAAAAACGAGCGTTTATGGTGATAATGTAATACTCAATAGTGTAACGGGAGTGTGATGAATGCTCACGTGACACTAGCCCTCAGCATGCGAAAAAGTTTCAAATGTGGTGTGTTTCACTGGCAATGTTAATTTGGAGATGGTTGGTGATGGCGCTCTCAATGGTAAACAAACTAGGATGGCTGATAGTCGGTGGAGATGGTGTGGAAGATATGATAGATTCAAGGAACAAGAGAACGCCAGGATCATGGACGGGAGCAAGAAGATCGCCCGTTGATCGTCACCAGGAAACTCTAAAATTCGCACTTTGCTGAGGTGCAAATGGCGTCGGGACGATGGCATTTATGGACGTCGTCGTCTGGTTTCGGGCGCGATGGGACGTGCCTGTTCATTGAATTTTGAATTAGAATCGTCGGTCGAGATTTGAGTGAGTCGCGTCGGTCAAGATTTGAGTGAGTCGCGTCGGTGAGATCTGACACAATCCCGTCGGTTGAGATATGACAGAATCCGGCGGTTGAGATCTGACAGAAGTCATCGGTTGAGATCTGACATAAGTCGTCGGTTGAGATCTGACAGAATTCCATTATGAAGGAAAGGACCTGTTGATGTAAGTGAAGAACCTTCAGGGCAAAAATATGACTGTGGCTTAGAGTAGAAGTTCTTATGGGAAAGGTGTATCTCAAGGAATGTTTGTATGCTTGAGATACCAGACAAACAAAAATGAGGAGGCTAAAAGTGTCAGAATCTTTTCATATGGTGTAGCCTATCAGTTGTTGACCTAGAACATCCATGACCCATGGGTATTTATAGAAAAAGAAAATGCATAGAAAGTCAATAACTACAGGTATGAATTATAAACAAGGAACGAGGTTAAAAATAGGCATGCAAAATGAGAATAACAAACAAGAAAATAAGAAAATAAAACAATAATAATAATAATAATAAATGTAAAATATACATTAGAAAAAAAGTGTTAGATTGGGTCAACAAAAAACAACTCTTTGTAATACCGCCGTAGACGACCAACGTTGACGACAATGTCTAGTAGTATTCTGTCAAGTGTTTGTAGCTAAACTGCACCATTAGGAAAGATTTTATTAATAACATACGGTCCCTCACTTCAGAATTTCAATTTGCCAGGGTGCTTCTTTGATGTATAAAGAAGCACCTGGTCACCGAAGTGTAGATCTTTATTTCGTAAGTGACGGTCATGCCAGGCCTTTTGACGTCATTTGTTAACCAGTTGTGCGTGGTAAGATATAAGTCTTGTCTCGCATAACTGGGCTAATGTATATAGCCTGGTTTTGACTTGTTGCTCAATTGTAGCTTTTTCACATAGATCTTTAGAAAAAGCTTCCATGACTCTTAGCGAAGGCACTAAGAACTCTACGGGCATTACCGCCTCTTAACCATATACTAAGTGGAAAGGGGTAATCCACTCAGGGGGTTTCTTCGGGGTGACGCGGTAAGCCCAAATAGCTGAAAAAAGTTTCGTCTCCCAAACAGAGTGACTGGTTTCAACTATCTTTGTCAAAATTTTACACAACGTCTTGTTAGTTGATTCGGCCTGACCATTACATCTAGGATAGTACGGTGTACTCTTTATATGAACAACAAGGTAATGGCGGAGTAAATTATCAATGATAGCATTTAAAAAATGCATGTCGCGATCACTAACTAGCTCTATAGGGCAGTCAAAACGTGTAATAATATTTTTGTAAAGAAAACGCGCGACAATTTTTGCATTAGTGTCCTTTGTTGCTCGAGCCTCAACCCACTTAGTGGCTTAATCTGTGGCTATGAGGATGTAACGAGCTTGGGTATGTTTCGTTGTTGGACTAATTGGTCCAACAAAGTCAATTTCCCACTTATGGAGGGATTTGCCTTCTATAATGGGAGTTAGTGGCGTGAAGTCTGCTTTGGTATTTTTCTTGGCTCGTTTTCAGATATCACACGTTTTAATGATAGCAAACATGTCCTTAAATAAAGATTGCCACCACAATCCTGCTCGTAGGATAATCTTAGTTGTGGCTTCAGCAGAGAAGTGGCCACTGCCAATGCCCTCATGAGCCTGAGATATGATCGGTCGTATCTCAGATTCATAAGCACATCGTCGAATGATACCGTCAATGCCCCTTTTGTAAAGTTGTCCCGCTATTAACTGAAAGGGCGCTGCTTTTAGCAAAAATTTTCTCTTTGCCGCAGTACTCAGGCCTTCTTTGAGTCTGCCTGTTGTTAGGAACTAAGTGATCTCCTCAGCCCATAAGGGTGTAGCATCAATCTGAAAAAGACATGCATCAGAAAGATCATCGTTGACTGATGCAGTTGCTTTTTCAGCATTAGGTAGTCAGAAAAGGTGAAAATGTTGGGTCCCTTTCTGAACGACTACACGGAAATTAAATTCCTCTAGTATCAACAGCCATTGAGCTATACATCCCGTTTTACAGGATTTATTAGCAATATATAATAGGGCTTGATGGTCGGTGTAGAATGCAAAGGTCTGGCCTAATGAATAATGTCTTAGTTGTTGTAC
Organism: Diphasiastrum complanatum; assembly: GCA_029204225.1. NCBI lineage: Eukaryota > Viridiplantae > Streptophyta > Lycopodiopsida > Lycopodiales > Lycopodiaceae > Diphasiastrum > Diphasiastrum complanatum. The sequence goes on from MU831950.1 coordinate 47,046, forward strand.
AATATAGACCATCGCTAATGCTTCTCGTTCAGTGATTGTATAGTTTACTTCAGCAGGCACCAGTTGTCTGCTCAAGAAACGTATTGGAAAATTCTTGTCATACTCGTCTGGTTGTGCAAGAAGACCTCCAATGGCATACTTACTTGCGTCAGTCTACACATGGAATTCTTTTGTATAATCTGGTGAGCGGAGTATGGGTGCCGTGATAAGTGCTGTTTTCAACTCCTCAAAGGCTTTAATGCATTCTTTGGTCCAACGAGGATCTACCACAACTAAAAAAACGAGTCGTGCCTTGCCGGCATAATCGATTATAAAGATGCAATTATAATTTGTGTGACCGAGGAAGACGTACACTTCCTTCACTGTTGTAGGTAAGGGCATTTCGACTATAACCTTGATTTTTGAAGGATCGGTAGAAATACCGTCCTTGGAAATTATATGTCTGAGTACCACCCCATGGGTGACCCAGATTTGGCACTTATCAGGGTTTAGAAAAATTCCAAATCTACGACAACGAATGAAAATTTTCTCCAGTGCATCAAGGTGCGTAGCGGCTGAGGAATGTAGACCTAGATCGTCGAGATAAATCTCCACAATATGATGTAACAGGTCTTGGAAGGCCAATTGCATGACCCTCTGAAACGTTGAAGGGGCGTTGCATAAGCCAAAAGGCATGACATTATAAGCATAAACCCCGTTCTCTATGGAAAAGGTCGTTTTATGTTTATCTTCAGAGGCTATTTGAACAAGGAAACAACCGTTGAATCCATCCAAGAAGCTGAAAGCTTCATCTCCTGCCATTTCCTCTAAGATTTGGGTCGCTAAAGACAAGGGAAAATGGTCTTTTTTCGTAACCGCATTAAGGTTCTTGAGATCGACATAGATACGAAGTTTGCTGTTTTTCTTGGGGACAACCACAATGGGTGACACCCAATCAGTATGTTGGACTTCATAAATGAAGCCAGCATCCAGCAATTTCTTAATATCTTCATCGATTCTTTCGCGATAGACGGGGTTACTTTGGTAAGGTTTAGCCCGAATAGGGTTAGCGTTGTCTTCCAAAGGAATCGTATGAACCACTACTTCCGGCGGATTTCCTTTCATTTATGTATAGTTCCATGCAAATACATCCCTGTATTTGTGAAGTAAAGTTTTTAGATCAGAAAGTTGTTCGGACAAAAGGTGTGCACCAACATGAACTAGACGATCCATCTCCTCGTCGGGATCTTTAAGGTTTAACGACATCATTTTAGTTGGTCCTTCAAAGGAGTTGGAACTTGGTGTAGGTTTTCGGTGTGGCTGTGGTAGCTGGATAACAACATCATCCAGTGTGAAATCTTTAAATTTTTGTGGGAGATCGAAAGGTGGTTCCACAAAGTTTTCTGAAACTTTGGGAATCAGCTTTGTTGAGTCACTACCAGACGTGGAAGCTTGGTCTGATTGTTTGGATTCTGGCTCCTTAGACAAGGGTTGAATTGGCTGCTTAAGCATCTCATGCATCTATTATTTATGCTCGATTAATTTTGTATTAATAATTTTATTTTTTTGTAACCGAGGATTTTGTGGCGTTTGAGTGGGCGGTGTTGTTGCCTCACTTATCATGTCATCGTTGATTGTATCCCAGACTTTGTCTGAATACACATCCCATGTGTATACTTTGGGTTTGGGTCTATACGCTGGTGTGTTGGGTACTTTGGATGTTAGTTGGACACGAGCCAACGAGCCTGGTGACTTGATCTCTTGAAGAATTACTTTTGGTGGATAACGTTGGGCATCTAGATAAAGGAGTACATGTTCATCCGTCATTTCTACATCATCCATGAAAATAATACCTTCTTCCGAAACATGGACGGTAGAGACACTAGGTTCTCCTAGGCACCATGCTATAGGAATCGGGTCAATCATCATAAGTGGGATGATGGGTGTATCAATGTCTACAGAAGATATGAGAATATCCACAGCTTCTGCAGCAGTTTCGATACGACATCGATTGGAATCAGCATAGTCCACAGTGGCTAGTGCTTGTCCCCAATTGATTATGTCCGTTGATCTCGTACAATGGCCTTTGGATTGGATCGGGACACTATCGGTTGCTCATTAGTGTTGTGGCAATAGCATAACCATCTTGGATGGCTAGCTATGATGGATTTGCCGGTGGTGTGGAATACTCATCTCGTGTGCACGAGCATGAGTTGTCTGTTTGATATTGTTGAGAACTAGGGGGTGAAAGTGTTGTATCGTAATGATATGAGTGATTGTAGGAGTTTTCTACCAGATGTGCTTGTGCAGACTCTCGAGGGTGCCTATGTTTTTGTGCTCCTAGATCAGGTTATCCTCTTGGAGATGGTCCTAAGAGCGCCAGCTGTGGTTGAGGTTCATGTCTAGGTTGTCTGGGCAACTCTTGTACATGGACTTGGTTGTTTCGTGGTTGGTAGTGCATGTGTTGGTTCTGTGAAACAAACGGTTGTCGAGGAGGTTGATAATGTCCCCCTGACTGGTTGTGAGGCTGGTTCCTCGGGTTATAATAGCAATAAAGTAATGTAATGAAGTATCTGGAACCGGTTGGTATGAAGGGCACTCATTGCCAGTGTGTGCACCTCGACAATGAGGGCACCATGTGTTCTCTCGTCTATGGTGGATCTGGCCAGTGGGTAACTGACCTGGCATCGAACTCTGGATAGACTTAAGAGTGTTTTGAAACCCTTTCGTGAGTTTCTCCATCTGTTGTTGGTGTTGCTGATTAAGCAACTCCATCTGTGTTTTCCACAACTATTCTCGTGTTTTGTCGTTTGGTCGAGCTTCTTGGACAACACGATGTGCTCTCCGTTCACGTGGCTCATCGACATCTGAGCCCTCGTCTTCTTCCCGAATGGCATCAGACATGGCTTGTTTCAATGATGTGTATTCATCATTGGAGCGAAGCTCACGTCGTATCCATCGTGGGAGTCCAACGAGGAACCATATTATGAGCATGGACTCAGTGGGTTGCTCTTGTACCTGACTTTTTAATCTTTTAAATCGTTCAATGTAGTCACGTACTTTCTTGTCTTTTGTCATTTTGATGTTACTGAGCTTGAAAAAAGGACTTTCGATCAAGCGGAAGGGCTTGAAGCGTTTGATAAATGCCTCTTTCAAGAGTGACCAGTCACGTTTATCTTCATGATGAAGCTTAAAAAACCATTCTCGTGTTCGATCGATCATGGTCATCGAGAAGAGCTGTACCATGGTGTTTGGTGATGTCTCACCATAGACATCACATGCATTCTCAAAGACTTGAAGAAATCTTTGAGGATCAATGTCACCATCGTACTTAGGTAAATCTAGCTTTGGAGTACGTTTTTCAGTACATGGAACATTATTTGCAAAAGCACCATTTAGGTGACCGTGCATGTGAAGATTCGCTAACATGAAAATGTGGACGATCATATGGATCTTCAAAACACATGGGTTCCCATCTATCGAATGGGTTGTTGGATGGCTCTTGGACTTGGGATTTCATCCTGGAATATCGATTAAATCGAGCCTGTTCGGTGGATGGGGAGACCATCTCTGGTGGATAGTCCTATGTTGAATTCGGATCGTAAGGATGATCCATAACACGCTAGAGTACCTTAGGATTGTGAGAATAGGCCTCTTGGACTCTTGGTAACTTGACTCGTTGGAATCGTTGTTCGGAATGCGGTTGCTACAGTTCCACGGTGGATGCGATTGGAATGCGACCAGGTTACGGTTGAATGCGGTTGGAACGGTTCGATGCGGTCGATTACGGTGGTATGCATTCTGTTGCGGTGGGATACGGGTGAATGCGGTGGGTTGTTGTGCAAGGGTGAAGGCGGTTGGGGTGCTATTTGCTTGCGGTTGAATGCTGTGGGTTGTAGTGGAATGCGACCTATGATTCAAGGATGAATGCTGTTGGGGTGCGATTGAAATGGGACTTGTTGCGATTGAAGGAGAAGTCAGTGGGTGTGCGGTTGTTTGCGGTCGAAAGTGGTGGGTTGCGGTCTGTTGTGGTTGATGGCGGTCACTACGGTGCAACGGTGTATGGGGTTGGAATGCTATCTGGTGATAGTCGAATGCGGTCGCTACAGTGCAATAGTGGATGCGGTTGGAATGCTATCTAATTGTAGGTGAATGCGGGTGGGATGATTGAAAAGTGGATGGGGTTTGAATGCGAGCTGGTTGCTGTTGAATGTTGGTGTGACAGTTGATTTCGGTCGCAACGTTCAATAGGTGGTGTGGTTGCGGGTGAGTCCGGTCTCTACGGTGGATGGGTGGAGGTGGTTTGATTGCGGTCCCTACGATTCAATGGTCGCTGTGGTGCTGTTGTTGGTGATTGCGACGACTCAATGCGATCACTACTGTGTAAGGGCTGGGGTGCGGTTATTTGCGGTTGGGCCCTTAAATAAGCAAGAGGGCTGCCCATGTGGAGCCCAATTGGCAATTCCACCAAATTAGAAATTACAAGTGGAAATTGCCCTTCCACTAGAGGTCACCATCAAAAGGTGGCTCACTCTAAATTATTTAAGGGGGGTCTACATTTATTTACAAAGCCTAGGAAACATTACTAGCTCCTACATGGTCGTTCCTTATCTGGGATACACCATGTACAGGCTCACATAGATATTTCATTGTCATTCTAGCTAGTAATTTCTCGGCTCTCATGCTCGGCTCTCGGGTTCTCCTGCTCTCCTCCTTTTGAGACCTCCTCGGTCATGGGTGAGAGATATTCTGTGTCTTCAGCTTGGCTTGACATCTGGAGATTCGGTGGAATCTGCTAACAAAAGCTGTCAAAACTGCTGTGTTCTTGCAAAATAGAAGCCATACAGTTGTTGTACATAATCGCACACCCGAGGAGGCATTCACTGGTAAGAAGCCTAAGATGGATGGGTTGCGAGTATTTGGATGCCGAGTGTATGTTCACATACCTAAGAGCGAGAGAGCCAAAATGCAGGTAAAGGCCTTGAAGTACTAAAAATCATGTATACTAAACATTTAAGTACTGATAAGCTTGAGTTTTTTAGAGAAAAGCTCTTTGTAAGAAAGATAAACTAGGGCTTAAGGGAGAGTGTTCGAATAAGTAAGCCCGAGTTTCTCTTATAGTTCATGACTTTCCGTGTTTAGCAGTGATTTCAAATTTTTTACTGCTTTTGTGATAGTATGCATGAGTGCCAGTTTGACATCACACGTAGTGTAAGTTGGGACACGCGTCCCATAACGGGGACCGAACTGCCATGCAGCGGTACCCCACAAAAATTAGACTGTGTATATGTACCTTTTAGTCTCTTTTGTTAATACAGTTCAGAAGTGTTCTCTTGGGTTGGTGTGTGATCTCTCTTTATTGCTTATTTGTTTGATGTTAGATTGCTTGCAAATTAGCTAACTATATTGCCAATAAGATCCTTGACAACTTCTCACTTACATAAATAATTGAAATACATAATTGTAAGTTGACAATTGTATCGATGCTTATGAGGCTTGCATGTTAGTCTTTAGTAATCAATTAGGTGATAAATAGCCATAAAATTGGTATCAATCAAGAAGTTGATTTTTGTTAACTATTATCTTATTAATTGATAAATGCTAAATAAATGATAATCATATATTATAATTAGTTATCCTTTAATTCTTGAATTGTTTTACACTATTATCGGTTATCTAGAAGTTGTCTAAATTTTGTGAAATGGCCTGCTCTCCATCGTACTGGACAGCTGAATCATCATCTCTAGTAGCGGTTTTGGCCAAGCAGATCATCATCGTCATCTACAATAGCCGCAACAAGAGGAAGAGGTACAAATTTGTATTTCCCAAATGATGTGTTCTTTGTTTGTCATTTGTTCTGATATATCAACACAGCTTGGGCTGGGAACCAGTTGATCGCATCCAGTTAAATGGCTGGAATAATGAATGAACTCGCATCAGGTGGCAAGATTGCATTGTGTAGAGGCTGCTTGCATAGTTTAGTCACTACTTTTGTATTCTGTAGCATGTTTCTATGTACTGAACTGAATTCAACCTCGTGCTTATGATTGGAGGAACACGCTTGCATTGAATGCTTTATTCATGTCACTTTCTAAGTATTCTTTCAGCTTGCGAAACAAAGCATCATTCTTTGGGTGGTATCCACTCAACAAAGTGCTCCCTCTGTATTATGGCTGCAATTTTGGTTATTGCAGCAAATTGAGCCTGCGGATGCATTCAGTAGTTACACCATTGACTTAAGCAAGTTTTTATGACTGCCCTCAAAAGAAGGGTAATGTTTCTCTGCCAAGTAGACCATTACACATAACACCTTATAAACATTTCTCTACAATCAAAAATTGGCCAAAGGTGTTTGAATGGGAAACTAGGGAACTACTTCTTAGTCGGGGACGCAGCTTACCCACCAAGGGATTGGATGCTAAGTCCATTGAAAGGTCATAAGGATGGTTGTCTAGGGTTGAATACTATTGGAATTATACACAATCAAGCACTAGAATGGCAGTTGAGCGAGCATTTGGTATGTTAAAGTCGAGGTGGAGAATTTTGCTCAAGCGAAATGACATGAAGCTACAATATGTTCCGGAGATGGTTGCGACTTGCCTCGTACTGGACAATCTATGTATTATACACAAAGATAGCTTTGATGAGACGTGGGCAGCTGAGGCTGAGGCTGAGTTGAGGATGATCAATATGTCTATGAATCATGGCAATGTTCAAGAGAGGGAGGCCGTAAACTTATGCTCTGAAGCACTATCTGAAGACCAAAGATTGCGAACCACCAATGAAGAGGTCTTGTTAGGACACCATGATGAGGAGCACTTGAGGGATAGTAATTGCCATGGAGATGGTTCCTCTGAAAGTGAGTATTTAGATGATGATAGAACAGTTCGGGTGAGCACGATTAAACTTACAACACTTGGGACACAACGACGAGATAAACTAGCAGCTGTATTGTATGCTAGGAGGCATATTCCTAATCAACCATCTGAGTAAGGTGAAGATCATATCCAAAATGTCTGTGGTATCAAAATTTAATTAGCTTGTTGATTTAACATGCATTCTTTTTTTATATCACTAATGTAACACAACTTTGTCACACGTTGATTTTTACATTCAAGATAACATAGTCTATGGCTGATTGCATTCTTCCAAATGTGTGCATAGGATCAGGAAACATCAAAGCCATTCTTGAGTGAATAGCAAAAGTTCTTCAACAACATTCTTGGATCATCGCATGAAAAAAGACTCTGAAAATTTTCACAAAGAGAGACCATTCTGCAATCTGAAATTTGCAAATCATGATTGTTGGTCATGTGTGCCAACAATAAGTTAGTGAGGGTTAGCATTTTCTTGCAAAATATCATGTTAAAACAACTGACATTATGATCAATCACATCAAGCACTCAGGAAATGTACCCCTGGGGGTTTCGGCTATACCATGAGGGCAATGGGAGTTCAGATTCTGTCCCTTGTTGCCGACTTTCTTCTCAGTCACCTCTCTCAGGTGCGTTGTGGTGCTCTTATATCAGTTTTTCTTACAAAAACTCAGCTCGCTGTTGCCACTCTAAACTTGAAACCGGGTCTCACTTTTTTTAGCAACTGAAACAGAATACAAGCTTCCTATTCAAGATGTTGAAAAGAAGTGAACAACTTTTAAGCTCTAACCAGTTCATTAATATCTTTGAGGCATTCATATGGAGACTCATTAGGGGATGTCTATAAAATATAGCTTAGGATTGCATCAGAAGTCTGATGCAGGCCTGCACAATTTATGGGTTTTTGTTTTGCATCATCTGTAGCTTCTTTGCATCACAAGGATTGCATTGACTTTGGAGGCTGAAGATAGAAGGTGATTTTAATTTTCTGTTTTGCTTGCTACTGGATTGAGCTCTCAGTTGAATACTGGAAATTGATTGATTGCAAAGAACTAGCGGGTGCGCGGACCAGAGGTGCGGACAGGCTGTTTTGTATTCCGGTCTCTCTCTCTCTCGCGAAGCACCACACACGCGCTTGCTCTCTCTCTCTCTCTCTCTCTCTCTCTCTCTCTCTCTCGGGAACCAGGAAAGGGGAGGTCGCGGAGAAGAGGGCTCTACATGTGAAAGGGGGGGGTCCATTACTTGGAAAGAGGCAGGGACCAAACAGGGGTAAGTCGTGGGACTGGGCCAGCGAGCCTCGGTCCCATGTGAAACCACCCTTAAAGCACTATGCCAATGTAACAAGGTAGTTATAGAAAAGGTGGAAAATTTGAATTTACCAGCTCGTCTCAGAGTTCATAGTGCATTGGATAAGAACCTTGCTTATGGGCTCACCCATGTAGGTTCAAGCTCACATATGCATGGTTGAGGGCATTGTTGAAGTTGCTCAGGCCACCCTTAGAGGCCCCAAAGCTTGTTGTTGCCAACCTAGAGGGGCTACACTGCCTCAACTTAGGGGCCACGATGGCCATTGTAGCCCTTCGTCCACGAAGATCCTTGATGCTTGGCCTTAGGTGTGTTCAAGGTCCTTAGGGCCATGAATTTTTATTGATGCCTGACCTTAGGATGTATGGTTCCTTGGTGCTCGGCCTTAGGGCCGTAAAATCTCATGTCATAGCTTTGGACTGATTGCAAATAGTGCATTAGGTTTAGGGTTAAGATTAGGGTTATGATTAGTCATGCATTTAGGGTGTAGGGTTTGAGGTTTAAGAGAGAATTTGTGCGATGCATGTTCGCAGCCTCTGTATTTGCAATGCTCACGTCTTCCTTCAAAAGTATACAGGCCATGCCCTCTCCATCTCTCTCGCCTGCCACCTCCCGCTATGCCACACCTTCTTGCCATTCTCAATTCCTGCCATCCCATACCAGCAGCAGCAAAATAATTTCTTCTTCTGCACTTCTGTCAAGGCAGCAGCAGTTTTGCCTTATCAGAAACTCTTGCCACCAACAAAGGGACTACAGTGTCAATGACAAGCTCTTCTTCAGAAAAAACCTGGACGAATTTGTCCCCAGGGCTTTGCAAGGAAATGCAGATGATGATGATCAGAAGCAAGGGAGGTGGGTGCACTTTGTGGGCATTGGAGGCTATGGTCTCTCGGCTCTGGCCATGCTGGCTTTGAAACAGGTTACAATTTGCATCTCATCAAGTCATCTGTAAAGCTTTTTGCTGCTAGTGTAGAGAATGGGGGAGTCTTTGTAGTAGTTTTGGGTAAAGAATCAGTAAATGTTTTTGATAGGCTTTCATTGAGAATGTTATTTCCGTGAATTCTGAATCAGACTTGGAATGATCGTTACCCGCTCCCAAAAAATTTAGGCTGAACGTTTTGGAATGCTCTTTCGTTTGTTATTTTGATACAAAACAATAAAAAAAATTAGTTTATTAATCCGTACATACAAGACACTTTGTTTGTAATGCATTCTGTGCATATAGAACGTAATAATTAAATACGTTTTTTTTAATTTGTTCGTTAAAGGTAAGTTAAAAAGGCGCTCCGTACAATGTTCGAAACGAGCTTATTCCAAATGCCATGGGAATATGTTCACAACATCGCTGCTTAGAGTCAATGGACGAAAACTGAAGTTCCCTTTTCATTTTTCTACATTTTTATTGGTTGGATAATGTTTTATGCGCATGTAAAAATGATTTCTTGTACTTAAAACCTGTAGTACAAGATTCCCTAATTTCTTTTAGCTAAAATGAAAATGTATTCAATGGAAAAGCCTAAAAGTCGAATTTCTTTTTGACAACACATTTTTAGCAAATACAAGAAAACATGTTGAAACCTAAAGTTGAAGTTTTTAAAGAGATGGCTGTAAGGAAATTTTGTGGGTGACACTCAACAAGATCAAGCTTTCTTCACGAAAGGCAAGGGCAAAGTCAAGTCAAAAGGAAAGGGGAAGCCTCCTTCCAAGGATGAGCAAAAGCCCATTGGAGGTCAAGATGTCAACACTCAAAAGAAAAAAGGGAAGTGCCATTATTGCAAGAAGTATGGGCACTTCATCAAGGATTGTAAGAAGAAGCTTGCGAAAGAGGAGAGTAAAGGAATTGATACTAGTGCTTCACTTGCTACTTTGGAGCAAGAGCTTGAAGCTAGTGATCTCTTCAACCAAGACTATGCTTTTGTGTCTAATATTGCTTCTACTAGTACTTCTACATCTATGAGGAATTCAGGTTCTGTTTTGCAAGTTGCTGATTTTCAGCCCATTGAATGGGTGATTGATAGTGGTGCTACTCGTCATATGACTTCTCGCAAAGAAGCATTCACTAAATTAGTGAAAGTGCAAAATGGAAGTAAGGTACAATGTGCGGATGATGCATCTTATTCTATTCATGGAATTGGAATTGTAGCCATCATTCTGCCTGATGGTGTAGAAAAGTACATTAAGAATGTGCTTTATGTTTCGGGAATCAAAAAGATTCTTCTTTCGGTTTTAACTATGTTGAAGCAAGGACTAGTTGTTGAGTTCAAAGAAGATAAATTGTCTTGTCAAGGATCCTAAAAGATCACTCTTGATTATTGTTTCGGGAACAATGCATGCTGGCTTATTCATTATGGATACCTATGAGCGACGAATTCCCTCTACATGTCTTGTTGCTTCTACATCACAATCATTGGAGTTGGCTGAATTGTGGCACACAAGGCTTGGGCATCTCAACTTTGCAAGTTCGAAGAGACATTTAATATGGTAGAAGACATTCCTACTATTGAGCAGCCGGAAGGGCATGTATGCGAGGGCCAAAGGAAACCTTTTCCAATTGATGGAGTTATAAGGGATCTTGATAAATTTGATTTGGTTCATAGTGATGTTTGTCATCCAATGAGGACCGAATCCATTGGAAAGTGCATCTATTTTGTGACTTTTATTGATGACGTTTCCCGTTTTACATGGGTCTATTCTATGAAGACTAAATCGAAAGTTTTTCAACGTTTCAAAGATTTTCTAGCAATGGTGGAAAATCAGTTTGGGCATTCTTCGAAGACCTTACACACCGATCGAGGAGGGGAATACATTAAGAATACGTTCGGTGCATTTCTTCGAGAAAAGGGAATTCTACATCAAATGACAACTCCCTATACGCCTCAACAAAATGGTGTTGCCGAGCGAAAGAATCGCACACTTATGGAGATGGCCCGTTGCATGCTCAAAGCAAAGGGGCTGCCTGACAAGTTTTGGGCTAAAGCGGTTATAATGACATCATACATAAGCAATCGTTGTCCTACTAAAGCATTGAAAGTATTAACTCCTTATGAAGTTTGGTGTGGAAAGAAGCCTACAATCTCTCACTTTCGCATTTTTGTTTGTACGGCTTATGCTTTTGTTCCGGATAAACTTCGTACAAAGCTTGAGGTTAAAGGAGTTAAATGCATTTTTGTTGGCTATAGTAGTGAAAGCAAAGGCTATAGGCTGTTCAATTTGAGCACTAACAAGATTATTGTTAGTCGTGATGTGCATTTTGATGAAAAGAATTCATTAGATGTGGCCCCAACTCATATCTTGAAGGGGGACAACCCACATAGTGTGAATGTTGAAGTTTTTCCAGATTTGGTACCATCTTCTATTGCTGGAGATAAGGGGCAGCAATCAACTAGTTTCGACCTGCCCAACACCTCATCAAGTTTAGAGCCTAATTTTCATCAAGAACCGCTCGTTGTTGCTCAAAATCAGTCTACAAGAACTGTTGGACAACAAGGACTAGTTTTGAAAGATCTTGGACGGACAGCAAATTGTAAGAAGAGACATAGCTGTTGGACAGCCCAAAACAGTCCCACGGTGGTTGTTGTCGACTTTGTGGGACAATAAAGTAAGTTCATTTTATGATGGAAAGACACGTGCCTCTACAAAATCAGTGGACTATGCTGATTTTTCAGATTTTGCTCTTACATCTCATGGAGATATTGCGGAAGAACCTGATTTTTATGAGCAGGCCAAGGGAGTAAAATGTTGGGAGGATGCGATGCAAGATGAGTATGACTCACTTATGAAGAACCAAATTTGGGTTCTTGTTGATCTTCCTCATGGGAAGAATGCAATTAGTTCTAAATGGGTATACAAAATCAAGTATAAGGCAGATGGTACCATTGAAAGGTACAAGGCAAGGCTCATTGCCAAAGGCTATGCTCAGCAAAAGGGGATTGATTATGAGGAGACTTTTTCTCCTACTGCTCGGATGACTACTACCGTGAGGGTAGTAATGTAATAGATCCTAACACCACAGTAGGGCAAACACTAACTGATCCACCAGCCCCGAGAACTGGTTCTGGAGTCTGTAACTGTCTGTTCTGGACTGAGTTCCAGATAATAGAGAAGAATGCATCATGCTGGCATTTCCCTCTCAAGGACTCGAGTAACTCATTACGAATCTGAGTAAAACTCAGCTCGTTTATCATAGGCATTCTGCTAAGGGCATCTGCTACTGTATTGAATTTTCCACGCCTATATCTGATAGACATGTCAAACTCTTACATCAACTCTGCCCAACGAGCTTTCCGACCTCTAAGCTCAGGTTGATTGCAAAGGTATCTGAGACTCTCATGGTCTGTCAGGACCTCAAAGTTGGCACCATACAAATAATGCCTCCAAGTCTTAAGGGCATGGACTATAGAAAAGAGTTCCTTTTCATAGGCACTGTACCTAGTCTGAGCTGGCTCGAGTTTTTTACTCTCGAACGCAACTGGTCGTCCACCCTGAGTTAGCACAACACCTACTGCAAAGTCGCTAGCATCTGTTTCGACCACAAATGGCTGATTGGGGTCGACAACTTTTAAAACTGGTGTTGTAGCTAAGGTTGTTTTGAGAGCATCAAAGCTCTCCTGTTGTGCGGACTCCCAAATGAACTCCTTTCCCTTCCCCTTAAGAAAATTTGTCATAGGAACTGCTATCTGAGCAGTTCCTATGACAAATCAAGAAAGATCTGAAGTTCTAAAATATTTTGAGGTCTCAGCCAACTGAGTATGGCTTTAACCTTATTTGGGTCCATCTTAATCCCATCTGAAGAGATAATGTGACCCAAATATGCTACTTCTTCAACGAAGAATTCACACTTGGATTGTTTAGCATAAAGCTTATGCTTTCTGAGCAGTCGAAACACCTTTCTGAGGTGTTTTAGATGCTCCTTCCTCGTTTTGCTGTAGACGAGGATGCCATCTAAAAATACGACTACAAACTTACCCAAGTATGGTCTGAGGACACTGTTCATCAAGGTCATAAAGGTAGCTGGAGCATTTGTAAGCCCAAATGGCATCACCTTAAACTCATAATGACCGTGACGAGTCCTAAAAGCTGTTTTCGAGACATCTTCCGATTTTATACGGACTTGATGATATCCCGATCTGAGGTCTATTTTGCTGAAAAACTTAGCCCCGTCGAGTTGATCAAACAACTCGTCTGCCCGAGGCATAGGGTATTTATTCTTAATTGTGACTTTATTGAGGGCTCTGTAATCTACGCAAAGACGCATAGACCTCTCCTTCTTTTTCACCAGTAGGACTGGTGAGGCCCATGGTGAACTACTGGTCTGAATTTGGCCTTTCCCAAGATAGTCTGTTAACTGCCTAGTTATTTCTTCATCCTCTGTTCGGCTGACCCGATACGGAGGTTTAGAAACAGGTGTTGTACCTGGTACTAGGTTTATTACATGATCTACCTCTCTGCTAGGTGGTAAACCATGTGGCAAATCTTCAGGAAAAACATCTTTAAATTTAGACAATAAAGTTTCTAATTTACTGATTTTTTGCTGAATAGAACTGGAAATAGAAACTTCAGGAATAAACTGAAAGTCACATAAGAATACCTGATGGTCTTCGTCTCCGATTAGCTGACAGAGCTCTGAACTGCAGACCATAGGGCTGTTGGGAACATCATGCTCCCCATGCAACTGGATCTCTCGGCCTTTATGCTGAAAGCTGAGGGTGTTCTCCTGATAGTTTCTGTGGAGGGAAGGTCCTAAACTGTAGAGCCAATCTCTCCCGAGAACAATGTCTGTTCGATCCAGGTGCATTATCTGAAAGTTTATTTCATCTTGGTACCCCTGAATACCAAGATTTAACTTACTTACCATAGTTTCCCATATTTTTTTATCTTCACCCTTAGCTAATGAAACTATGTACCTATGCTGACTAGGTACCTCTGGTAGTTTAAGCTTTTTAACCAGGGTGTGGTTGATGAAATTATGGGTTGCCCCATCATCAACCATGACTCTTACTGACTGGTTACCAACTTTCCCATGCATACGTACTAGGTCATGCGGCCCAAAGCTGAAGGGTCTCGCTAGCATTGCAGAGGTCAGCTGGCAACAGTGTTCATGATCTTCATGATACACTTTGATCTCGGAAGCTGCCGAGTCACTGGGGAAACATACAGTCTGAACAAGATGAACTTGTTTTTTATCTTTCTTATCTTTTTTAGTGAAAGGCCCCTTGGGACACTGTCTGACTGTGTGTCCCTTGCCCATTCACACAAAGCACAAACGTTCTTGTTTGGCTTTCTCAAAATCATCTGGTTTTAAGGGCTGTATGAGTGAAGGGCGTTTCTGAGGAGCTTCACTTTTAAATTTGTCTTCTTTCTTTCTTTTTAAAAATTTCTTTTTAAATTGAAAGTCTTTCTGAGGAAGCTGCTCAGAAAGTGGTTGCTGTCTCGCTCTCTTCCTACCCACTGAATCATCATAGATTTGAGCATATCTGAGAGCTTGCTCAAGGGTAGTAGGCGAGTTTCTCTGGACCTCTACTTTATATTCATCTTTGAGGCCACGGACAAATCCCCTGATTTTCTGATAGTCATCCATATTTTTAATCTTTAAAATTGCTTCTCGATACTGCGAGATATATTGGATGAGGGATTTATCCATTACTGTTCTTTCCTAGGCTTCCCAGGCTCTATCCAGTTCATTTTCTGGTAGAAATTCTCTTAGGAAAGCTTCTTCAAAAGCTTTCCATGACCGGGGAGTCTGCCCAGTCTCCTGGAGATTTAACCACCACTTATAGGCCATAGGCCCTAAAGAAAGACTGGCCTCAATTGCTTGCAAATGGTCAGGGGTCTGTTTAAGAGCATGAATGTTCTTCCATTTGCTGAGGAAGGTTTGTAGAATATCTGCATTTCTATCCTTCTCTTCCCCATTAAAAGTAGGAGGCTTTAAATCTTTAAAAACACTGGGGTGAGACCGTAAAGTCTCACCCGAAACTGATGGAAGTGGAGAAGGGGATAACTGAGAAGTGGAGGGAAGGCTTCCTTTCGCGGAACTCAAAATCAAGTTTTTGAGTTCAGCGAACGAGTCGTCCACACTGGACTTGAAATTGGCTAATGCCAACTTCAGTTCATCCACTTCTGTTACCAATTGGAGGAACTGCTCCTTGGTAACCAGTTCGTCGAGTTCTTCGGCGAACTGTTCCTGTTCTTCTACTTCCATGGGTTCCTTCCCTTTTCTGTAAGCCAAGGCTTCTGTTTCAAGTTCGTCGAAGCCTCTCTCCGGGGGTTGATCAGGTCCCTGAGGAGTGGTCATCTTCGGAACTGGAAGAGAGCTACCTTAACTTCTGATGAAAAAAAGTCAAAAGACTAATTTACAACTGTACAAGGTAAAGGAAAGATGACTTAGCTGTTTCTGAGGACTGTACTTTCAAAGAAATTACGAAGAAGAACCCTCTCAGCTCTTTTACCCACGATTTCAGTCCTGCTGTCCCGGAAAATCCCAGCTTGAAGCTTCAAAATGGCGTCCAAATTTCCGGTTCCTTGAGTATAGTAGCTCGCTGATCTGATTGCTTCTGAAATGGTTTCTAAAAATCAGATTTGAAGCCAAGATTCACTTCTGAATTCTGAAAATTTCAGAACACTGTACTCGCTGTCTGGCTGAGGTCCAATTTCTTAGAAGACTTTGGTTTGAAGCCCCAAAAATGCAAATACTTTGGTACTCCTCTACCCTCGCTGACTGGACAGCTATTTGATGGCTCCAAAAATTTCTCATTTAAGGCTCAAAGCCCACTTGCTTCTCTGATTTTGCTTCAGATAGTAGGTCGCTGATCTGAGGGCTTTGGTAGGTGTCCAACTTCAGATGTCTGAGCTTCAATTTGAAGGATGAAGTCTACAATCAGCTCGCGATGGTCTTCTCAGACCCTGCCTACCTTCCTCTGTCCAAAACCCGCTCAACAGTTTCAGTTTGGCACTTGAAAATCGAGATTTAAGCACTCTTCTGACAGCGCTGGTTCTGGCCCAGACTTCTGATTTCTATTTCCTCTAAAATCTGAGAATTACCCTATGAAAACGAAGGATAACTAGCTGTTTTCTACAACGATGGATCTGTTTCAGAAATCTAGCTCATACTCCCACTAAAAGGAAGATGATTTAATGGAGGCTTTCATAGTAGAAAGCTACTCCTCCAGCGCTGGATCTGTCTCTCCTATTTTCCAAAGTTTTTAAGAGATTCTGAGCACCTTCTCCCAACTGCTACTTAGCTCCCTAGGATGGAGATAGCTCTGATACCAGTGTAATAGATCCTAACACCACAGTAGGGCAAACACTAACTGATCCACCCAACCTTGCCTACTCCCTGATATAGAGTAAGCCCCTCCTAGCCCAGTGTGAGGACTGGTAGCATGCTACTGCCAAGTGTCGGCCACGTGGCACTGACGTGGCCGACTGCACGTCGGGACCCAACTGGGGGCCCTATCCTGCTGACAGGGTCCCTAGGCTGTGTTAGGCCCGCCATGGCTATGGACCGTGCTGGGGCACACTACTCACACTGTCTTGCCCTGTTGGTCATGTACGCTGGACACGACCCTGACTGTGGTATCTGACCTATCTGTGTTCTCTAGGGTTCGGCACTGGTTATGAGCTCGTAACAAGTAACCTCTTTGGTTGCCCATTTTGGTTGGCGTTTGCGGCAACTTGACATAAAGACAGCATTCCTCAATGGTGATCTCAATGAGGAATTGTACCTTCAACAACTTGCTGGTTTTTTGGTTGAAGGCCAAGAAGATAAAGTTTGTCTTCTCAAGAAGGCACTTTATGGACTGAAGCAAGCCCCGAGGATGTGGTATCAAAAGATACATGCCTATTTTTGTGATCGAGGGTTTACTAATAGTCCTAGCAAATCTACTCTTTATGTCAAGCATACTTCAGATTATATCATCATTATTTTGCTTTATGTTGATGATATTATTATTACGGGAAGTAATGAGCAGCATATTGATGCCGTAATACTTGATCTTGGTATGGTTTTTGAAACCTCAGATTTAGGCCTTTTGCACTTTTATCTTGGTCTTGAATTTGTACAAGAAGGGGCTAAAATTTTCATCTCTCAAGAACGCTCCATTGGGCAGGTTTTGAAGCGGTTCAAGATGGAAGATTGCAAGCCGGTTGCTACACCTATGGAGACAGGCCTGAAATTAAGTAGTCAAGGTGATGGTGAACCATTTGATACTACTTTATATTGTCAAGCTATTGGTTGTCTCATTTACCTATGTAATTCAAGACCGGACATTTCTTATAGTGTCTCACTCATGAGTCAATTCATGCATGTCCCGATGACATCACATTGGAAAGCATTGAAGAGGATCTTTCGATATCTTCAAGGAGCAAGAAGTCATGGACTAGTTTTTCTTGCTTGTGATGATGCATGTTTGGTTGGTTGTAGTGACTCGGATTGGGGTGGAGATTAAGACACTAGACGCTCTACAAGTCGACATTGCTTTTTCTATGGAGATTCTGCAATTTTGTGGTCAAGTAAAAAGCAACCCACTGTTGCTACTTCTGCTAGTGAGGCAGAATATAGAGCGATATTTTCAGCCACAACAAAGTGTTTATGGATGAGAAGACTACTTGTTGACATGAAGTTTGGTGAGCCCTCAGCCACTCTTATCTTGAGTGATAGTCAAAGTGCTATTGCCATTGCACGGAATTCTGTTTTTCATGCGAGGACAAAGCACATCGAGATCCGTTATCACTTTGTTCGGGAGAGACTTCATGATGGCGACATTTTACTTGAACATTGTCCTACAAGATTTGAAGCTTTATACAAAGCTTTAAATTCAATACCATGTGGTGGTTTTATTACATAGTGAAAAATTCAGTTTTTGCATTGTCATTTAAGGAGGGTGTTAGAAATAAATGACCATGCTAAAGTTAATCCATAGGTTACTTTGACCCAAAAGGTTGAGATTTGTGTAACCATGGGTATTTAGTTATTTAGGCCATCTTAAGTTTGTCTTAAGTTCAATTGGACCCAATTTTAGTCATGTACTGACTCGTGGGTCCTTAGGGGTCTAATTTTGTTTAGGGGCCCTATCTTGACTTTTGGGGGTGCCCTACATTTAGTAAGTGGTTAACCTTAGGGTTTGGTGGCATTTGGCCACATCCAGGTAGAGTACTTAGATGCTCATTGTGTATTCCATTTTGGACAGTTTGGCTAAGCATTGCTCTCCATTGCTCTTGTTGCTATTTTCTCTCTCTGTCTCTCTTAGAGTTGGGCGCCTAGCCTCTTCTCTCTTGTTTTCTGTGGAGATTGATTGATTGATTGATTGATATCAGATATTTTCCGCCTGCATGGGTTTCCTCGTACTATCCTTTCTGATCGGGATAGGAAGTTTACATCCATATTATTTTACAGTTACTTTACTTTATGCATAAGCAGGCCTTGGGCCCTTTTATATTCATTATTGACACTTAGACTATATGGCTGGCCTTGGGCCCTATTTGGTCACATTTCTAGGACTTGGTCATATTGATTTGGAGTGGGGGTCCTCCTATTGGGGGGACATACTATGTTCCCTCCAAATCTTCTGCCTCCCTCTATTTTTGAATTCCTACTTTAGGGTTCATTGGTAGGGTATATATAGAGTAGCATTGTAGTCTTTTAGGCGGTTGATGATATTGATCTCTCTCTTCAGTCTCCTTAATCTCTCTCTTTCATGCTTTCTAGGATTAAGTCTTGCTTATGTGATGCTTTCATAGGTTAGCTCTAGATCAATTGTGGCTTCATTCGTAACTTAAAACAAGGCACCAAAAAGGCTCTCACAGGGAACAATGAGACTACGCTATAATAGATTAGAATCTTAGCTTGTTCAAAGTGAGACTTATGTAAAGGAGCTCAATAAATGGGATAGGCACTAGGAATAAGGTCAATACGATGGTTGATGGGACGTAAAGGACGTAATGTGGAGGGCTCATCAAAAACAGTTTGATAGGTTGTGAGTAGATTAGAAATAGGTGGAATGGGAAGAGAAGAAGCTAGAGGGGAGGAGGCAAGTTGAACTTAGAGAAGAGCCTCTCACAATGGGCTTTAGGAAGGATACACCTAAATTGTTTGGCAGTAATAATGTTATAATGAGTGGTAGAATCAATAGCAAGAAAGATAAAGGGAGTATCATCAACCGGGCAAGATTATTGGTCACATCTCCTAAGGAAGCAAACCAATTGGCACCAAGAATGATATTATATCCCTCAATAGGAATGACATCAAGATCAGCATGGATAGAAAAAGCACCAATCTGGTAAGGAAAGGTCTGAAACATACGAGTACTCTGAAAGAATTGGGAAGTAGCGACTTCAACACGCAAAGGATGGGAAATAGGAAGAGTGGTTGTGTGGATATGAGAAGCACCTGTTTGTTGACTAATAAAGGAATGAGTACTACCATAATTGACGAGTGCAATAAACTCACGGCCAATAGTACGAACATGCAAATGAATGTGACAGCGACCAAGTGTGTTGAATCAATTGGCATAAGCCAATTGAGCTAAACGTTTAGCAGAATTAGTAGGAAGGTCAGGAATCTCTTGACAAGGTAAAGGGAAGAATCATTAGACGTAGCTGGCGGGTGAGGGGGTGGGCAATCACGAGAATCAAATCAAAGCTCTTAGAATGGATTTCAACCCTTTCGTGCCGAGAATACCATTCAAGAAAAACAATACGAGAAACAAAAGGAGGACAACTTGGAGGAACAAGAGTGAGAAACAGGAGAAGACCTAGAGAAAAGAGGACATGACACAAGGGGTAACAGAACGGGAAACATGAGGACAAGAAAAAGGGCGAGATCAAAAAGATGATTGATAATCGGGATGTTTATGTTGGAAAGTATGAGCAAGACACATGGCATGCTCTAAACAAGTCGGTTGAAAAGATTAGACATGAAATCATAAAGCACCGTGTAAAGTAGTTGTATAACAACCGATAACCTCGACAAGCGACCCTAGTAGAATGTAATGCGACCTTGAACTCAATGCAATCAGCCGTAGCAATAAGGAGAGATTGATGTGTATGCCACCAAGTCAATGCATGTCCAAAAAGATGAAGCACAATAAATTGAATTTGTCGGTTAGTGGTACAAGGTTGTACTATGAAAAGGTTTTCAACTGGAGGAACCAATTCTAGAGTTTCGTACCATCGGAAGACCCAGTATAGACAGATAAAGAGACCTTATCATGAAAGTCATGAGCAATATTGGAGGGCGTAGTAGGCTTGCATTTATGTTGGATGGATTATGGTGGTACGGGACATCTTGGTTGGGAGTCAATGGTAGATGGTGCTAAGGTGTAGTGCCATTGTACGAAGGTGAATGTGTGATCGATTCCATACTTAGTTGGATGGGTGGTGTGTCTAATGTCTTGGTCATGTTTGGTTGATAGTCAAAGTTTGTTTGTAAGGGGAGTCTTACACTTGTAGTATGCAACTTTGGACAAACTATACGGCAGATTTGCATGGACAATTTTATCGTCTTCAAGCAAGATGGAAAGTGAATTGAGTCAGGGACAGAAAATGAATGTTGCCATATGAAATTTCAACAAATCATGGACAATGACAAGTGTTAGCTATTCTTTGTGACTTTTTTTTGTTTTTTTGTTTTTTTGTTTTTTATAATTTGTTGCATAATATCATCAAGGAGGAAAAGGGAGAGTCCAAGGGAGCTTTTGAATTTTGTATATGTGTTCCTTGATGATTTACCTAGTGGCTTACCAGCTAGTAGGCGGTAGATCATATAATACAATTGGTGGCTAGAATTACCCTATTACATATTGAGAACATGTTTCTCCACACTGGGGAAGTATTGTTTCATAACAAAAGGCCTGTCATGTTGCTGCATTCCAAGTTTTTCCTTTTTTGACATTTTCGAAACTCTTATTAACTTCAGTTTATAGACTTCCTTTTCCTTGCAGTATGAATCACTTTGTCCGTCTTTTCCACATCCATTATCGTAATTATCTTGCACAATTTTTAAATTTTTTGATTATGTGACATTTTCGACTTTCTTGTACTCTGTTATGATGCACCACGTTAAATACCAGTATTGGACAAGCTAGTTGCAATTAACAAGTAATCGCATCCATAGTCCCTATATAATTTCACTTTATTATTTTCCAATTTCTTGTGTGATGTTTTTTCCTACCCTTATGCATGTTTTAGGCTTTGAATTATGGGACCTACAATGTATCTACTCAAAACTAACTCGTTATGTTTTCAGGGTTGGCGGGTCTCTGGATCTGATAGGACTTGGACCCATCGTTTAGATACATTACAAGAAGCCGGAGTAATAGTCTATAAAGGTCATGCTACAGGAAATATTGTCAATGCACGTACGGGGTGTGTTCCTGATACGATTGTGGTTTCTAGTGCAATACCTAAAGGCAATGTTGAAGTGGAAGCGGCCAAATTACGTGGAGTGCATATGTAAGTTTGTGTAGTTGATAATACACCCAAGTCATAGAGATGAGTAGTACTCAAGGAAATGATGCAAACTTTGTGAATCTGTTCTATTTGATTTCTTTGTTTTATTTGCTAATTGCGACCACTTGTTGTAAAGAAATTTGTTAAAAGTGGTGGCCCCTTCAGCTTTTTTGCAAGCAACAAAAATGATTCAGTTCGTTATAACCTGGTGGTTAGAGGTCCTGACCATGTAGTAGTCCACATGTTAGCAAGGTGGTCCAGTTGCTTATTGATCCCCATGAGTGCGCCCGTGAAGTTATTTGCGGACTCTCTAGAGAGGGTCTCGCTTCTATAAGCTTTGAGTTTAGGCGTGACTACTATAAGGACTATACAACCCTAAGACTCAAGAAAGCAAGTATTGGGAAACATGGTGCAAGTTTTTGGACCATCTTCTTGAATTTGTGAGCATATAAAAGCAGTTTTGCAAAGTTTATTTGCAAAGAGCGATTCCAACACCTTTAACATTTGTATTCTGTTGACTATCATTCCACTTCCATACCTACTTGTTTTAGCTCTAGTTGACACCATTTAACGTCCTTGTCTCCATATATACATTCAAGCTTCTTATAGTTTTCTTTTCTTAGAAGCATGTAGATAGGCTCGACCATTTTTAGTTTCTTAAGGAATGGTTGCTTTTGCCTTCTCTGTCAATCTAAAATTGTTGCTAACAAGTAAAATTTCCATTGCATTTTTTAGGGATGATATTTTATGGAAATATCAAATAATGGAGGCAGGTTCCATGATAAAGAAGTGATTGATTTTACACGTAATTGCAACAATTTTGAATTATGAAAGTTGTGGGGATTGCCTACCATTTTACCCAAAACTTAAATGCTCTGTACACTTTCAACAAGTGGGCCAATTTAAGCAAACTTCCACAACTTAGTTTGTTCGTCTGCCTAAGATATATGTGGCTCTAATGCTTGAGATCTTCAAGTAAAAGAACTTTGATTGTGTAGTAGTTTGATGACTAGTAAGTACCATGTTCTTGTAAAATTTCAAGAGATTCTATCAATGCATTAGCCTGTGTTGGAAGTTGGGACCTCATTCTTATTTTTGATTTCAATCCTTGCATAGTCAATGTTAAATCTTCCCCTGCGAAGGGTGTAAAATGTGGAAGATTAAGTTTGTTGAACATCCATTAGCCTGTGTTGGAAGTTGGGACCTTATTCTTATTTTTGATTTCAATCCTTGCATAGTCAATGTTAAATCTTACCCTGCGAAGGGTGTAAAATGTGGAAGATTAAGTTTATTCAATCATTAATAACCAATCATTCTTATTCTTAGAAGCTAGATTTAAAGATTACTAATCTTTTATGCTATGGCACATTACGAGATAGATCCAACCATTATGTCATAACATAAAGTATGAGAACATGCGTCATGTTTTGCAAGGGAAGCTGAGTTTGCCTCATGGCCCTCTTGTTTTACTGATGCAACTATGAGAAGCAAACCGATGCATGTACAAGAATGTGGTCTCAATGAAGGATGCTTAGCCTCTAAATACATCATTAACATCCACACATTGTTAAGAGGTTTTGGTTTTATTTGTAAGTTTGCAGAATAAGTCTGGACAAAGTTGAGAGAAATTCTAGTAGGAAACATGCAGAAACATTTGCAATTTAGAGCAAAGAAACGACTCATTTCAAGAGCAAGTATGTTTTGTAGAGGTTTGTACTAGGTCATATCATAGCATGAAGTAGAGAGGGATGATTTGAAGGAGATATTGGATGAATAAGTCAACTTGGGATAAATGACTCACGCTTTACTTTATTTTTCATTCTCTCAAGAAAGACATGACATCTTGGACGTGTGGTGAATAATATATGGAGGCCCATGTAGAATCTTGGGAAAGCATTGGTAGTTGATACTGTGATAATGATCCGTTGGATGTGTCGCAAGATGAAAGTAGCTTCGACAATATACATATCAATAATGTTGTCCGCAATTATGCCTTTGACTTCAAGACGTTTCAAAGATGACGTTTTTGGAGGCAGTTTGAACTTTGACTTACAAAAAGTGTTGAGGAACCATAATTGATTCTCTTCAACATTCCAATTACGTCAATGACAAGGAAATTGAATTATCAAAGACAAATTTGACCTTGGAATAGATGAGGGATTTATGGCATATCTAACCAAGGTACCAAGGTGGGTGTGGTCTACAAATGTACACACGTTCGTAAGTTAGGATCATTACTTTAGTTTGTACCAAAAGGTAAAAATACTGTATAGCTCAGCCTTAGTTAAGTCATAAGGTAGAATCGTGGCACATGGAAGCCTTTAAGTGTAGAATCCTGCTGAGGACTTGAAGGAAGCAATAGTTTTTCCTATGATGCTCAAGATTCTTAATCCTCGTAAAAGCATCTACTGTAGTCGCAAATGCAAGTGACATACATGTTAGTGTGGTACTAAGCTAGGAGGGAAGGCCACTTACCTTTCAGAGCAAGAAGCTCATTAGGACCCAATATAGTATCATGTACACAAGCAAAACATTCTCATAAGATTGTGTGCTGAACTTCTTGTTGTTATTAATTAAGGAAAAATTGGTTGCGATAGCGTTATGTTATATGAGCTTTAAGGTATTTGGTGAAATCATGGTCGTCATCCCAGAAGCTTTTAACTTTGTAGTGGTACACACTTCTCTCACAAGCAATGAAGAGGATGGTATACCAAAGTGGCATGGAAAATGTAAGAATTCTCAAGATCCAACCTGCAATGATCAAACAAGGAATAGGAGAGCTTGCAACATGTGAACTGCAGATTGTGAACAATCAAACACAACCATCCTCATGCCAGAGAGTCTTGAATGCTCACGCAGTTCCTCTAGTGATGTAGGCTACCATGGGGTGTCCCAGTCCCACTCCAGTGGGTTCACAAGGTCTTAATCTCAAGTATAACAAATACCATATTAGAATTCCTTCGGTGAACTGCTCGAGACTTCCTTAGTCACTACTGGGGCTTCCCTAACTCGTGACAGAATTGGTTAAGTCCATAGACAGGGATGTAACATTCAGTTCACAAATCTAAATCAATGTAATTGATAAACCACAGAGATTTATCACCAGAAAAGAAGATGCTCTCCAACAAACTGTCACACCCAACTGTACTAATTACCATAACAGAGAAAGAGTATAGTACGTACAAGAACTAGGGCTCAATAAAGATCAGCCCAACCGTCTAGAAGCTTAGAGAGAGAAAAAGAATCGTCAAAGAAACACGGTTAAGGATTGCACTCTTTAAATCTCTCTTTCAAGAAACTAACAACACTTACATGATAGCACAAAAACAAGCATTACTAAACACACACACTCTCTCTCTCTCTCTCTCTCTCTCTCTCTCTCTCTCTCTCTCTCTCTCTCACTCAGCTATGCCATCCTGCCGGAAACCTCCTACTCCCCCTTGTTCCCCTCCCTTGGCTGCCCCGAATGAGAAGGCAGGGACGGCTGCCCAGGGACAGCGCTGCCCCTGCCTGGGCCAGCGCTGCCAGAGCAGCTAGAGAGTGCTGCCCCTGCCTGGGCTACCTGCAGGGGTGCTTATAGGGGCAGAGCTGTCTGTCCAGACAGCCCTGCCCATTGTGGAACCAGCTGAAACAGCCCTGGGGGCAGCATCCTATTCTACCTCTCTCCCTCTCCCTGAGATCTACACACCTAAGAAGTCAGTAGAACAATATATTTTTTCCTATCTTGAGCGGTTAGCAATGGAATCCCGTACTTTGAAAAAGGAAATGGGACAGCTCCAAACCACTATTTAATCTATGTCAATAGAGCGGGAAGCAATGATATCCAGGATCACCTCTTTAGAGGCAGCAATGGGCAAGCAAAGGGAACCAGCAGATGTTGGAGAGCAAGATCGCAAAACACAAAGAAGAGACTCAAAAGCTTAACTAATTAACCTCTCCAATCCGGCTTAAGGCATCCGCGACACTATTAGAAGTACCCCTCCGGTACTCAATGTCATAATGAAATTCTTGGAGCATTTGTGACCATTTGGCTTTACAACCCCTACGGTCAACCGCGTCGTTAACTTAACGCTTGATGGTGTGTTACGATGGTAAATTTGGATCCATACAAGTAATGTCTCCAAATTTTCAAATCATGAATAATTGCAAAAAGTTCTTTATCATAGGTGGAATATCGCCTTTGAGTAGGATCTAACTTTTTGCTTTCAAAAGCAACCAATATAGGATTGCACCCATAGCATAGTCACTGGCATCCGTTTCCAGCACATATGGCTTGTTAGGATCTACTATGTGTAAAATAGGCGCTGTAGACACACAATGTTTGAGGTTCTCAAAACTCTGATTCATCTCTTTAGTCCAAGTAACCGAAGGACTGCGGCTAGTTCTTCTCGCCCCTTTGAGGACATTTGTCAAAGGTAGTGCAATTATTGCATAACCCATGATAAATCTATGAAAAATTTTCGTAAAGCCCAAAAAGGATTTAACCTCCCGAATGGTTTGAGGAATTAGCTATTCACGAAACCGACAGACTTTATTTTCCAACCCATAGTCCGAAATAACGTGACTGAGATAAACCAATCTCTTTGGGAAGAATACACATTTGGACTCCTTGGCAAAGAGCTTTCTTTTCCTGTCTAAGTAACTCTAAGATAGTCCTGAGATGGTCCTCATGCTCCTTCAAGGTCTTACTATAGATGAGAATATCATCCAAGTAAACTATGACGAACTTTCCCAGATATGGACGAAGAAGATTGTTCATCATTTGCTGGAAACTTGCAGGAGCATTTGTCAAGCCAAATGGTAAAACCAGAAACTCATAATGGCCGTATCTAGCCCGGTTCTTTCCACATCCTCACTCTTTATTCGAATCTGATGATGCCTTGATCTCAAATCGATTTTGGTGAAGTACTTTTCACCATGTAATCGATCAACCAGTTCATCCATTCGAGGTAAGGGGTAACGGTTTTTAATTGTTAATTTATTCTGTTTTTAAAAGTCTACATATAGACGAGTACCTTTGTCTTTCTTATCAACTAAAATAACTGGAGCCCCCCAAGGGGACTTACTAGGTCTTACATGGTCCATCTGCAGTTGTCTATAAACTTCATCCTCTTTGGTAGTACTCATCCTGTAAGGATACAAAGATACAGATGATCTACCAGAAAGGAGTTTAATACCATGGTCGACTCCCCTAGAGCGGGGAAGACCCTCAAGAAGCTGTTCGGCGAAGTTTCTTCTCTTAGGTTGCATGTTAATGCGAGTTGCATGTTATAAATTTGTAAATTGCATTCTTCATGATAAGTGAAATCCTTCAACCAACACATGTATGAATCACAATCCACAATATTCATGCTTTCAACTGTTTCTAAAGCAGAAGGTTTCGACCCTCTAGCGTGAGACCTCCCCTCCTTGTATACCTCCAAGCCTAGCACACATCCTAGATCATGACACGTGGCAAACATGTAGGTCCACGAGTCACTGGTCAAGTCAATAGGCCCGGGCACCAGTCGACGTTCAACTTCAAGCTGGGTTTGGGGCCCAAGGGAGTTGGGTCCCTAACAATCATGTCCGATTGCACACTCCTCACCTTCTTCATAACCTTAGACGATTTTATAGTCACACATGTCGTCAGGAGAGAATTCCTCCCTCGTGCACCCACCCCCCACCATTGAGTGATCTATACTCTTGGGCAGAATATGCTACTACTCTCTACACTATCCCCATACACACTCCCATCACCATCCATCCTCGTCCATCCACTTTCTCCTTTTTTATTGTTGATATGGTTACCACGGCCATTGAGAAATTGAGATCCCGTCGAACACGGGATATTGATGACTTGGAGGCCGAACTTCTGACTTACGTAGCAGATATCCTTGCACCTATTTTGTCCATATTACTTAACCAAGCTGTTATCTCTGGTTTCCCTTTGACATGGTGTACCAATATCATCCATCCCATCCATAAAAGTGGTGACCCTATGAACCTGGCAAATTACCGCACGATCATGATAGGTCATATTGTGGCGGAACTCTACGGTATCATATTCTCCAGACATCGGTCAGTAGTGAGGTAGAGATTTGGAGATTACACGCATTGGGTCGGGCAGGTTTCCGTGCCAAACACTCCCCAATCATCATTGCAGTGAGTTTGTTGGCTGCTAACTGATCTTTTTGCTCAAAACCTGAATCTATAGACCTGTTTTGCTAGCTGGATCGCTGCTGACCTGAATCTGCAGTGATGTTCAAAACCTGAATCTGTAGACTTGTTTTTGCTAGCTGGATCGCTGCCAGAACTATCTATCCTGAGCTGGAATCAAAGAGGTTGTCTACTGTTCGCTGTTTGACAGATTCAAGCTGCTGTTTCAGATCTGAGATCACTGCTATTAAAGCTTGTTCGTTGCTATAGATCTGTCTACTGTAGTATCTGATTGTTGGAAACAGGTTGATCGCTGCAGGGTTCTTAACTATTGATTTCGGAGGGAAATCTTGATTGAGTTTGATAAGATACTGATTGCTGAAAAATCAGGCTATAAAAAATGAGGTCGCTAAGAATTGTTAGGGATCAGAACAATGGCAGGATTGAACGATGCTGTATTGCCGGAGTCTAGCAAGCTAGATGGAACGAATTATAGTATATGGAAGTTCAAGATGCAAAATATTCTCCAGGATCGAGAATATTGGGAGATCGTCACAGGTGTCGAGATACCTCCTAACACTGACATGGAGTAGGCACCTAGGGTGTGGTACATGAGGATTGATACATACTTCGAGGAGCTTGGCTTTCAGAGGAGTAGTTCGGAGCATACACTTTATGTTTTGATCAGGGATGGTCATATTGTGATTGTAGTGATGTATGTGGATGACCTTGTTATTACAGGATCAGATCATGGTGTGATTCAGGGTATCAAGAGAGATCTCTCATTGGAGTTTGACATGAAAAATCTTGGTTCACTAAAATATTTTCTTGAGATCGAGGTATGGAGAGTAGCACAGGGGCTATTTATTTCTCAATCTAAGTATGCTCAGGGCAAGTGAAGCAATATGGTTATGAAGGATTCTACATGATCTATATATGGTACAAGATTCACCTACGGTACTTCAATGTGACAATCAGAGTTGTATTAAATTGGCGAAAAATCCAGTTTTTCACAGCAGGACAAAGCACATTGAAGTACAACAACACTTCATCAGAGATAAGATTCAGCATGGTGAAGTGGAGCTTATCTATTGTCCTACGGAAGAGCAAGTTGCAGATATCTTTACCAAAGGACTTGGCAAAGAAAATTTTTAGAAGTTTAGAGAACTTTTAGGAGTAATAGATAACAAAGTAAACATTAAGGGGAAGTGCTAGGATTTAGTGTTTATTTGGTACCCCTTAGTGTTGTAGGAAATCAAAGTGCCAAGATCCTTCTAACATTCAATCTCCATATACAAGAAGAAGAAAAAGAGGAAGAAGAAGAAGAGGGAGAGGGTTAGGCGCCCTCAAGGAGAGATAAAGTAGTAGCAATGCTTGAAAGGGAATGAATTACAAATGAACACTGGGTACATATAAATAGGCCTTCCAAGGGCCTAGACTCTTCCAAACCCTAAGTTCTAGAACCTTCCAAGACCCACTACTAATTATAGGGCACCCCCAAAAGTCAAGATAGGGTCCCTTAACATAATTAGACTTTACTTGGACCCACGAATTACTACTGCCTAACCCATGGTTACACAAGTCTCGACCTTTTGGGTGAAAGTAACCTATGGGAAACTAACATTATCATTTATTACTTCTAACACCCTCCTTAAATGATAATGTAAAAAACATAACATGACATGAAGTGTTGCATGCTGCCCAAAACTCCATGTAGCCGAAAAAGAAAAGATGTAGCTGCTGTCCAAGCTTAATGCTGCCAAAAAAAAAAACTTCAGCTTGAAGTAGTCGAAGTAGCCAAAATCTCAGCCCCAATCATGCCCGATGTAGAAGAGATGTAGAATACGAAGTGCAGTAGCATCAAGTCGAAGAGTGAAGACAAGCATGCTCCATCCAAAGTAGGTAACCAAAAAACCAGCCACAAGCCAAAATATGGATTTGCAATCCATCAATGGTTCCCACATGATTCCATAAGTCTTCTTACCACAAGAAACATAAAGAAGAGTATGATACTCTTTTACCATCACATCCTCCCGAATCTTACTATCAATGATCTGCTCACCAACACTAGGTAAGACAACACCGTCATCATAAGAAGTAAGCATCAAAACATGAAAATCAGCATAAGGTACTGATTTTGGTGAGGCATGTGTGTTTCCTCCAAGGTAAAAAGATGCTTTGCTATCCCGCAAAGACTCAGACAACCAACAAGAGGCTGTAGCAGGCTGTCCAACAGCCACAAAATCACCAACACTTTGCTCTCCAAAGTGTTCCAAATGTGGACCTTGCTGTCCAAAAACCTTCCGCAGGCCGTTCCCGATGCATAATAGGATGCTCACGATGTAACATAGACTGAAAATGATCAATAAACCATGACTGAATCTGGTGTCCACCATCTTTAAGAAAAAAACCAACAGCTTGCCACTTTGAACACTCAAAAAAATCCAGCAACACGCCACTTTGAACCAATGTACTAATTGACATGATTTTTTCCCCTCCTCCATTAGTACATAATGGCTTCAAAGAATGCTTGATTTCAGCCTTTTCTAAAACATTGTCTTGAGAAGCTTGCTCATGAAGTTCTTCACTAACGCATCCATCATTTGCTACAAATGGCTCAAGAGAAGAAGAATGCTTTACCATACCAACATTCCGATGCAAACTTGTACTTGTAGAAAGACAATGATCAAACTTTGCATGACTTTGCTCTTCTACCTTCAAAGAGGATGAAGTAGAGAGGAGAAAGCATGATGATGAATCCTTTATTCGGTACATCTTTAAAAGTGTTTCCCAAGCACTTTTAGAGGTCTTGCAAAATCTCAAATGATATAAGATAGATCTTGTTACCGATAAAATCTTGATCATCACGTCGATGCAAAATCTCAGCTTGCAACTCCATGAAGAAAAGTTGGTGCCATCCAACATATCTTCACCTGAACAAGTACGAATCGCTCCCAAATCTCTTGCCATAAGAACCAGCCAAGAAGATAAATTTTTTCAAACCCTAAATGTGCCCTAAAAGACACAAAAATCAGCAAGTATCAAATCTGACAAATCAGCACCGGAATGTGTCAAAACCACACATTAGATGGATGTAGGAACTCGCCCTCCTACAAGCCTTGTGTGCTGAAAATTTCAGCCTGAAAGTGCATTACAAACTCAAAAACCAACAAGCAAAGAATCAGGTTAGCCTCCAACAAAGCTTTTTTCGGAACCCTTCTTTCTTGCCAAAAAGTGTGAACAATACACACACGGATAGGGCTGTTGCAACACCCTACAAATGGTAATATGCTATCCAATTTTCAGCCTCGGAATGTGATCGGATCATCACAAAAAAATTAGCACCTTCTTCCACACCTGGAAACAAGCAAAAAGAAGCGGATCTTCACTTTGTAAAATCAGCAAGGGTGCTGATTTTTCAGCCAAATCAGATGAATAGAAATTGCTTGTAGATGGGCGCCCTCCTACAAAGGAGCAAATCTGAAAAATAGGGCAGCAGCGGACCAACGGAAGTAGGATAAACCTACACGGATGTGGGCGACCTAAAAGAAGCCCCGAAGGAGATAATTAATGGCGCCTTCCTGCAACCTGAAAAATCAGCAAACAACAACCTGATTTCTGGGCGCCCAAAATCCTGTTATCTTCTTTGATGTGTGGCGTCCTCCTGCAAAACGGAAAAGAGTCAAAAAACGGATCTTCACTCCAAAAAATCAGCAAAGGTGCTGAATTTTTGTGATCCATAAGTGAAGACGATCTCTTTTGGTAGGGCGCCCTAAATCAAGCATAGAAGATCCATGGCTCTGATACCATGTAGGAAATCAAAGTGCTAAGATCCTTCTAACATTCAATCTCCATATACAAGAAGAAGAAAAAGAGGAAGAAGAAGAAGAGGGAGAGGGTTAGGCGCCCTCAAGGAGAGAGAAAGTAGTAGCAATGCTTGAAAGGGAATGAATTACAAATGAACACTGGGTACATATAAATAGGCCTTCCAAGTTCCAAACCCTAAGTTCTAGAACCTTCCAAGACCCACTACTAATTATAGGGCACCCCCAAAAGTCAAGATAGGGTCCCTTAACATAATTAGACTTTACTTGGACCCACGAATTACTACTGGACCAAAATTGGGTCCAACTCAACTAAAACTGACTCAACATGGTCTAAATAATAAACCTAACCCATGGTTACACAAGTCTCGACCTTTTGGGTCAAAGTAACCTATGGGAAACTAACATTATCATTTATTACTTCTAACAAGTGTGTGTTTGGCCATGCGTGCGTGCTATTATAGGGGCCATTACTATTTATAGTAAATTTGTTTTTTTTATTGCTTATGCATGTAGGTGGGCGCACTACTACTAGATTAGGAGTTGTTAGAAATACATCTTGGCTTTTTACCCAATATAGGTAGTAATTTTAGCAATTAGCTTTTGTTCTTTTGCTATTTGCTTTAGGCTTTTAGCTTTTCGCATAGATTAGAGAAACTATATATGTAGGCTGGTGCCCCACCACAATTCATTCCAGTGTTTTAGAGCTTTGCTCAATTCTTCTATAATCTGAATTCTCTTTAATCTCTATGCTTGGTTTGTGTGAGTGCTAGTAGGACTAGTAACTCCATCTAGAATTTGTATGACAAATTCTAACAGTTATATATCGTGCATGCACTTAGAAGACGTGGCATGGAACTCTGAGGTTAAGTTAGACTTTTATCGCTCACATTTCTTGGAGTTGGATGCTATTGGTATACCAGTATTTCCTCTGTACCTGAATAGTGGTCTCTTACACTGTTTATGATTCACATTGGGACAGCTCCGTGTTTCTTCACATCAGTTGTGTGTGGAGACGGGACGTTTTCAAGGCATCCCACATGAGAGGAGGATATGCCAGTTATGTACTTTAGACAAGGTGGAGTCGGAGGAGCATCTTGTCTTCAGGTGTCCTATTTATTATGAGATCAGAGGGCGATACCACTGTTTGTTTTGGGATTCTTTGGTCACATTATGCTCTCTTGTTTCTTATGATGACCCACGCTGTGTGGCTCTGATGATCCGTGAGATGTTCCTTCTACGTTGACGCATCTATCAACATGATCAACATGGTGATTCCTAGCCACAATTCACATCCTTTTTCTCGAGGAGACGATCTCGAGCATCCCTTGAGAGCAGTACAATATATGAGGATGAGAGACATCCCATTTCATGACCAGCACGACACTTGGAGACAGCGTATAGTGTTTCGACCGAGAGATGGTCATAGACCTCTACAGACTACACACACTCGTATGAGACAACATGCTTCCGCATCACCCTTAGGGCTATGACGTTCTATCCGTTCCTATTTCAGTAGACTTTAGACATGTAGTATATGTTATGGATACATGTACATTTACTGATGATCATCGTAGCACTATATCATTGTATCAGCTGTAGTATCTTATCAGTTATGCAGAGACTTTATTTATTTTTTATTCTAGATTATTTTGAGTTTTCTTTTGGAGACATATCCATGCTCCTCAGAGACTATCACACTTGAAATGTAATAATTGGTCTTGTATGCTTTTTTGCATTCAAAGACTATAAAGTTAGTTTCTTTCTTTCTTCTTCTTCTTCTCTCTCTCTCTCTCTCTCTCTCTCTCTCTCTCTCTCTCTCTCTCTCTCTCTCTCTCTCTCTCTCTCCACTATGGTTCCTCCTCGCGCCAATGCTGGTTGCCGGCCCTCTCGCTCTCCTACCCTCTCTGCCACCTCAACCCCCCCCTCGCTGATTCCTCACCCCTCCTCGCTGATTATCCACCTACCCTCGCTGATTCCACACCCCTCGCTATGGTTCTACCCTCCCTCACTGCTCGCTGAATGCACACCCCCACTCCTCGCCGAGGGCCCACCCTCCCTCGCTACAGCTCCGCCCCCCCCGTTCTGCTGTCCACTAATGTGGCGTGGCAGGCAGCGCTGCCGGCTGACTTGTCACCAACCCCTGCCACGCAGGCAGAGCAGCCTGCCTATGTGGCAGCAGCTGCCCGGTCATGCCCGCCGATTCCACCATCTCCTGCCCATTATCTGTTTCACTTCCCTTGAGAGTCGTCGAGATGCTTTGCGGTGTAGAGCTAAGCTACGTGATACCACCATCTATATGGATGACGACCTCACATATATCCAGGTGGAGGAGAGGCGTAAGGCCTTTCAGGCAGCCCGCGAGTCCGGCAGACGAGTCATTTATCGAGATGGACGAGTGCGCTTTCTTGACAGCGCTCCTAGCAGCTCTCAGTGCTAGGGATTTGGGGTCCCCGGGTTCGGGAGTGCCCCAGGGCCCCATCCACCCCATCACCGGATCGGAGTATGGAATTGTGATGGTATACACTCATCTTCCAATGCACGTTATATATGGATTCGTATTGTTGGACAAGATATTGGTTTGGACAGGGACCTCTTTATGGCGGCCTGTTATTTTCCTCCAGAGTCTTTGTCCTTTGCTGAGGGCACAAGTTCACCCTACCTTGATTTATCGCCGGATATCATTCGATTCGCAGAGCGGGGGCATATTTTCCTCACTGGGGATTTTAATGCTCGGACCTCATCACGGCAGTCAGAGTTTTATGCATCACCGACCAGCTCTGCGTTCATGCCCTTGACAGCGATGATATGGGAGTTACCCGGGTTTCAGAGGACAGCTTGGGACCTATTAACCCCTATGGTGAGCATTTATTGCAGTTTGGAGAGGCCCATGAGTTAGCCATTTACAATGGCCTAACTTGCTAGCCAAACTCTGGCAGTTATACTTGTTATCCTCATAGTGGTGGACATAGTGTTGTGGATTATCTCATGGGATCACCATCTTCCATACCTCTCATCTCTGATTTTCATGTATCTCCCACCACTCTCTCTAATCATTCTTTTCTCTCCTTCGCTATCGGCCGCCTCCCACCTCCCCAGCCATCCTCACATCCCCTGCTTACACGTGCACCCAGGTATACATTCAGTTCTCTCTATACGCCAGTCTACCAGGAGTTTCTAGCCTCATTACTCCATTCCTTTCCACACGATAGTACAGTCGAGACTCAAGTTGCCCTTCTTAGCACCTCTCTTCATACCGCTGCTTCCCTAGCTTTTCCATCTAAGCCCCATAAAGGCAAACACACACGTTCCTCATCGCTACGGCCTCTACACCCCCCGCGGTATGATGCCGAATGTCGCTCTCTTCATCACCTTGTGACCCACGTCCGTACCCATGAGCCTCACCTCCTCCGCTCCGCTAGACGCTCTTACCATCGCACACTCCACCGGAAAAAGCGTGCCTATGATGATTCTTAAGGAAAACATCTTGTTGACCTTCTCTTCAGTTCCTTCTCATTTCCTTTTGGCGTGAGTTTATTCCTCGTGCTCCACCACCTCTCCTGGATGACCTCCGCATATGGACCGAATACGCTACCAACCTATATACCATAACCACTGACTCACCCATCTCTATCTCCCCACGCCCCTCTGAGTTCACCTTCTTCACCTCCGACATGGTACTTGCGGCCATCAACAACCATTCGTATTGGTTAATTTATCTCTTATCTCTTTCTGTACAAAATAACAGAGCGAAGTTCCATAAGGCTAGAGATATTGAGGACCTTGAATCTGAACTCCTAACCCATGCTTCCGACCTTCTTGCTCCCACACTAGCCACTCTCCTCAATTTCGCCGTTGTCTCTGGCTTCCCTCCATCATGGTGCACCAACATCATCCACTCTATTCATAAAAATGGTGATCCCATGATTCCTGGTAATTACCACACCATCATGATCGGGCATGTTCTCACGAAGCTCTATGGTACCATACTCCAGTCTGCAGTGAGTTCAGAAGCAGAAGTCAGGAGATTACATGCATTGGGGCAGGCAGGTTTCCGATCTCACTATTCTACCACTTACCATATTTTCACACTTCGAGCTTTGATTGAGGAAGCTAAGTACAGGAAAGAGAGGGTTTACTGCTGTTTTGTGGACTTCAGGAAACCTTTGATTCTGTACCACGCTCCCTGCTCATTCAGAGACTTTGTGACCTTGGTTTCTCCACATATATTGTTCTAGCAGTGATGGCTCTTTATGAGAAGGTCTTGGGATGTTTCCGACAGGGTAGTTGTCTATCTGATCACATTTGGAGCACCATTGGGGTGAAACAGGGATGTTTTCTCTCACCAGTTCTCTTTGGATTTTACATTGATGAGTTAGAGCGAGTCATCTTACAGTGTGGCGGGGCTGGTTGTAGACTTGGCACTATTCTGATTGCTATTCTCCTCTATGCGGATGATGTGGTACTAGTATCCCCGACCAAAGAGGGATTACAGAGGCAGCTAGATTGTTTACAGGGATTTTGTACCGGATGGGGATTGGGGGTGGACACTACAGGCAGGGCACACAGGGGGGGCCAGTGGCATACCTACCTATGCCGACATGATGGAGGAGGCTCTTGATAGAGGGCAGAGTGATTTAGATGCCGGTCCGGCAGATGTTTGGATGCGTGCAGTACAAAGTCATGGCCGTTACTACGACAACACACCAGAGGAGGCACCAGATGACTTTGATTGCACAGATTGGGAGGCCATGCAGGGTCTACAGGGTGCACATGATGAGGCACGGGAAGAGGTTCAGGTTGATTCAGGGGTTGGTGCACAAGATGATTCAGAGGTTGGTGCACAGGATGATTTAGAGGCTGGTGCACAGGATGAGTCCCAGAGCCCAGAGCATTTGTATTCAGATGCCCAGCTGGACGACTTGGTTGCCACATTGGATTCAGAGGCCCAGTAGATGCCGAGTGTCAGGGTGCCCCCATCATCTCTTGCCAGCATGCCATACATAGAGTCCCAGCCAGAGCAGCCGCATGAGGTGCCTACAGGTCCTCCAGCTCCTCAGAGGGTGTATGTGCGTCGCACAGCTCCTCCAATGCCACCGATGCCATTTAGGCCTGCAGCCCCTCCATCGCCATCCACTTCTGCAGCACCAGGTCTCCATGGCAGGCCACCATCTGTGCCCAGGTTTTCTCTTGCAGCGCCCACATCCACAGTGGCTCCTCCAGCTGTTCCTCCAGTGGCAGCACCCACTCCACATCCTCATCCTTTGGCAGCACCCACACACTGGCTCCCCCTTTGGCAGCACCCAGGATGTACCAGTACCGGCCACCGCAATGCCCCTTTCAGTACATATCGCCGCTGTACTCGCCTCCTGCACAGCCAGTTCCTCCACCTGCTGCAGCCCCACGGGCACACACTCCACGAGCTCATCCTCCTCACTCAGGTGCACAGGGAATTCCCTCTTTTGCTTCCCTATCCCAGCCGGCCTCAGCTTGGGCCCAGCCTAGCCAGCCAGGTGATTTGCATGGGGGTGACGAGGCATTGACAGCTCCTCTTGTCCGCAAGAGACCAAGAAGGCCCAAGGGTGCACCGAACAAGAAAGGCAAGGCATAGAAACTGCCAGGGAGGACAGGACGACCACGCAGGGATCCAGGTACAGGTAGAGGTGCAGTATCATAGCCAGTTGGAGCAGGTGTTGTTGGTTTGGCCTGCTTGGGGGCTGATGCGGAGGCAGACTGGGATGATGCTACTGACGAGTCCTCCTCCTCGGACACACAGCCCATGCCAGTTCCAGACAGGTAGAGATATCGGCTGCGAGAGTCAGCTCGGGGCCCTGAGTTGTCTCCAGAGCATTCGTCTGAGTCAGAGCCAGAGCATTGATTGTGGCTCCGTTGTTTTAGTTTCAGTAGTTTGGCTCCAGCAGACGGTCTACCATTGTACTCAGATGATTTTTCACATTATATACAGTGTTTGGCCTACATTATTTGCTGCACATTGTGCGTATGTCACTCTGTACATGTGATGCTGTATTTTCAATTTTATGTCGAATTCTATGTGCGTGTGTGAATCCTATTTTCATTTAATTTCGTTTGAAGTGAATGCTAGCTTCACATATATGCACCTACATCATGAGCACAACAATCACCCCTACACCCCAAACGACACTTCATAAACAGATGTAATACATCTGCATTTAAAAAAACTACTAAGATTGCATCTTACATGACCAGGCTCGCGTTGCACAAAAAACAACTATGTATATATTCAACCGTTGTATCAAGATAACATCACATATACTGTCATTTTTTTAAGCAGCCATCTAGTTATTTGCTGCACCATAAAACATAGCAACAGTCTGCCACATACGGCTGGACCTTATCTATTCTAAACATCCCTCACTGATCCTCCACCGACTCCTCGTCCTCGTCTGGTGCATTGTTTTGTCGCTCTTGCTCTGCCTCCCGGTTAGCCCGAGCTGCCTCCTGGTTAGCTCGACGTCTGGCCGCCCTTTCCCTGACCATGATGAGCTGCCGTCGTGTGAAATTCATTCCGATCTGCTCATCCAGATCCAGCTCGACAGCGGGGACAGGATCCACAGCGGGGCCGGGTGGCTCCGGTTCCGGATTTCTCTGTCGAGTCTGTCGCAGCATCTCTCGGATATCTGCCTCTTGCTTCCGATGTCTCTCGTTGTGCCTTCGGATATCTTCCTCAAGCTTCCTCCTGGCTTCGCCCTCGGGCTTCGGTGGTATGCGCTCTGCCATCTCGATCGACCTTCTCCTCACAACACCTTGGTCCTTGAACACCCTCTCACAACACCCTGGCTCTCAAACAACCTCTCACCGGCTCTCGCTTGCTCTCTCACTGTCTATCACTAGCTCTCTCACAGCCTCTGAAAATGCCGACCACAATGGCATTGTGAGTGCCTATTTATCCCCACAGCCTGATCGGCCATGTGGATCCCCATCATCCATCCATGTGCCTCTGTACCTGCCCCCATGTGATGCTCCCCCCCTGTGTTGGTCTCCCATTGGCCCCATGGTCTGCTCACCCACAGTGCCCATGTGCCACTGCCCCAGTCCCCTACACCATGTACTGCACCCTTTTTTTTTACACCCAGTACCCCTTTTTTTTCCATTTTTTTGTCCATTTTTGGTAAGTAATAGGCAAAAAAAAATCATTAAATATATTAAAAAATAAAAAAAATATTAAAAATGGTACCGCCCTGGTACCGCGGATCCCAGGGTGGTACCATACCGGCGGTACCACTGATATGGTACCGGCAGTACCATACCAGCGGTACCAGGGGGTACTATGATTAATAC
This sequence comes from Diphasiastrum complanatum, assembly GCA_029204225.1. NCBI lineage: Eukaryota > Viridiplantae > Streptophyta > Lycopodiopsida > Lycopodiales > Lycopodiaceae > Diphasiastrum > Diphasiastrum complanatum. The sequence goes on from MU831950.1 coordinate 85,930, forward strand.
ATAGATAGATTAAAGTTATATCAATACATAATATTAAAGTTATATATGTATTATAATACATAACATAATATTCTATTATACACTATATGTAAAAGTTATATAATATAATACATAATTATGTATTACATATATTATATAATATGTATTATATATATATCTAAGGAAGCGGATGGTGGACGCGCATCCGCGTCTGGACGCACCAGAGCTGGACGCGTCGGGGGTGCGTCCGAGGGTGGACACGTCTGCCATTTTTCAAAAAAAAAAAAACAAAAATACAGGCCCCTCGCTCACTCCCACATGCCCAAAAACAAATAAAAATAATCTTCCTAACCCTACCCCCCCGGAATTAATTATCAGAGAGTGTCAGGAACATACCTGCCCCCTCATGTTAAAAAAAACGAAAAAGGCACCAATTTTTTTTTGCAACAAACCTAACCATTGCCCATGCCTCCCATAACTAAGATGCCACAGAATCGGGCATGAAAGAGCAAACAATTTGTAATTTTGACCATAAAACTCTCTCTTGTGCTCTCGCTATCTCTCTCTCTCTGGCTAGAAGAGCAAGCATCTGTGTCAGGCATATCCGTGATATGCTTTCTTGCTTTCCCGTGTGAACTAGTTTCCAGACGAGAACAAACTTTTGTGCGAGCTTTATCATCAGATGATTCATCTCCACTTGAGATACTGAAGTGTTCTTGACTTTTAGGAATCCAATCTGTATCGTCCTCAAATGTTTACGTTGCAAAGGAGCTTGTATCTAAACTTTACCGATCAAGTCAATTTCACTACTAAAACTAGCCGCATAACTAGGAATCACTTTAAAAAAGTCAGGCTTGTCTAGCCTAAGAAGATTGAAGAGCTCTTCAAAATTGTTTTGAGATACAGTACCTGACAACAAGACTCGACGCTTTGTTCTAATGCCCTTCGATTTTCCCTACCGCATAGTCTTGGTAGATATTTGCTTGTGTTCAGATCCATCTCCAAGTAGGAGCCAGTAGGAGAAATGAATGCTTACTAATCAATAAGCAAAACTGTCATTCACCATAGGGAACCACAAGACCTACACAATACTATGTCTTATATGATGAGATCGGTTTAGGATTTTGGGATGAACTCCAATAGCAACACAGAAAGGAAACAAGAATTCTGTCACAGTTGCAGCAGAACAAAATGGGATGATCGGATTGCAGGATGAGAATTTTTGAGAGCCACTATTTGTGAGTTGAAGCCTTCTCAATCTTTTTCTCTGCATTTATTTCTGCCTCAAGGCGATAAACAAAGACCTTGTGCTTTTGACCAATTCTGAATGCTCGGGAAATTGCATGTCGTGCTACAGCAGGAATCCTCCAAATTTACTTTCCTCAGACGACAAACCAATCTAAGGACAGACAGGGATCAATACATATCCCTGTCAATGAGGCCTCATGTTTTTTTTTCTTATTATTTGTACATGTCTTCTCAGGTAATCCAAGTGCCTTATGCTGTCCGAGCATAAGTTTCAAAAAAATTGTGAAGTCATACCAGGCAAGTTTTCTAGAACTTCTCCTTTATACCAGTTAACAAAGCCTCCTTTATCCAAGGTTCGTTATCCAAGGTTCAGATTTAGGGGATTATCATTTTGTACAGTTCATTATCCAAGGTTCAGGTCAACTAGATTCACATTTTTTGCTTGAACAAATTTTGCCTTCAGTTTAGTTGGACTTGTTGCTGCTCTGGATGTTAAAAACATAGGATTTGAACTATGCTTTGGATAATCGAGGTATCTTTTGGGAAAGGAATTTTAAATATAATATTCTCCTGGGTAAGGGTGGTAGTGGTATAGTTGAGTGTATAATATATATTTCTGACAATTTGAGGTGCGGTAGCTCGAGCCTAAACACCATCACAAGAAATGGGGTTACATTAGAATAAATATGCTGAACTTCAATCATATTCAGAAAAGTATGAGCCTAGTGGAAGAGTCTTGAAATTGAGTATTCAAAAATGTAAACATACACTGCAAAGGAGCTTATATCTAAACTCTCTCTCTCTCTCTCAAGACCAGAAGATTTTTGGGAGAAGTATCCTCGTGTTCTTTGTGCGTGGGAAATGCCCTTCATCTAAAAAACTTTTAACCACGTTCTTCTCTACAGTTTTATGGGCATCATACAGGTTGTGTAAAGGAATTGGCTTCGCTGCCCATTTCCTTATCTCGGACACCCAAGGAAGCTGCATGCCTTTTGGGGGCAGTGATCAATACCCTTTCATCTGGATATTTGGCCAGGAAGATTTGTAAGAAAGCAATCGTCAAGAAGGTCCTTCTAGTGCATGCAGATGATAGGAGTGGTTGTGTCGCCTTTATGTACTCAAGGATTTTACCACGTCATTAATTGCTCCTTCTTCAAATCTACGTCAAACGTTTTTGGTGAGATTTCAGAGACAACACCCACTGATTTCCAATCAGTAGATTTTCCTGCCGAGGAAGTGAAGGTCTTGGAGTACCAAGAAAAAGTGGAGCTAGACTATGCAGAATGGCTTGAAGCTGAGAAATATGTTGAGACCCAACGTAGTGTGTTCAAGGATGCTGAAGAGCTTTCAGAAAGGTGCTGGATATAGAGCTCCTGGAGCTAGGCAAACTTCAAGATCAAGCTATGCAAGCTGCTCGAGCTATGCTTGACCACATAATTTTCTTGGATACATGTTTCCAGTGATGTTTACTATCTTGCCTCTCTAAGCCTAAACCCTAAACCCTAAACCTACACACTACTATGTCTTATAGGATGAGATCGGTTTCTCCCCGGATGAACTTCAACAACTTACTAGTTACTTATGCTACAACTTCATCCCTGGACCCTAAACCTTAAACCCTGGCTGCAATACGCCGTCTCCTAGCAGCCCACTATCATCTTTGGAATGGCTGTATCACATTGTTGTCTGGAAAGTGTAGCACTGAAAATAGTTGGTAAAATCTATCAATTACACCGCAGTGACTGCTTGAATCAAGAAGTTCGTTTTTCCTCAAAAATATATTACATCTAGCACTAATTGGATTGAGAAAATGTGGCACGAGGATCCTCATTACATGTACTGTCAAAAGGGTCGACTAATACTGTCAAAAGGGATGCTGCTGGATTGAGAAGAGAGCTCATTATGCTTCAAAGGTCCACATCTCTCTCTCTCTCCATATTGAGGTCTTGGCTTGGAACTCAAAGGATTTGGCTTGGAACTCGGAATTCGGTCGACCTCACAAGAAAAAGGTGGACAATTTTTCAAATGCAGATTATGAGGGTGCAAACTCAAGGTGCTTGTTGCCATTTCTGGTGAAAACACTTCATTATTTCTGTCACACTTCAGACTTATGGAAGAGCTCAAACTTTCTTCCTGACTAACTGAAGGCTTGTACTTTTCATCATCATCAGAATCTTGCTCAACAATATATTTGATATCCTTCTTTTGGCTGTTTGTTAGCTCGCGCGGTTGCCTAAACCAAACAAAAGGTTAACATTTTTGCGTGTTTTGAGGTGCTTGTGTGGTGTGCATCCTCGATTCCATAGCTTGAGGAAAACAACTGCAACAAAACTGCTGCTCACAATTTTAAACTCCAAGGCTCTCCAAGTTCATAGCTGGTCTTTGCACATTCTCACTTCATCTCCAAGTTCTTCTTGCATAGGCCTAATCAAGAAGTGAATGGTCACCAGAAGAGTGAATGGTCACCAGAACTGTCATTCACTACAGGGAACCACAACCTACATGCTACTATGTCTTATATCAGCATCTCAGGAAGGACCAATTGTGACTCCACTTCCAGAATTGCATAAGAACATGCAAACAAAAACAACTGGTCTAGCTCTAGACAGACAGAATTGGAGAGGGCTGTCCCTTAGCAGATATTATTATCCCCATTCTCCTATACGCCGATGATGTGGTTCTTCTCTCATCCTCTGCAGCTGGCTTACAGAGATACCTTTCTACTTTACATCGCTTCTGTCAGCTTTGGGGATTGATGGTTAATGCTAAGAAGACCAAGATTATGGTGTTCAACACCGACTTGGTGCCCGGATTTATCACGTGATACTTGGAGGGATCTTACTCGCATCCAAATTCTCATGCTCAGCAGGATGATTAGGGCTAAGCCCTTGGTACCACATGATATCATATTAGCAGAGTTTGCTTCTCCTCCACTGGTTATAGGTGCTATGTTTCAGATCATTACCTTTCTTCACAGGATATCAGAGTTAGACACTTCCAGATATGTTGTTGCTGCTCTCGCTTCATCATGCACCATTGTTGGACAGGGGGCTAAGCATTCTTGGTTTGGCAGTGTCTCAGCCCTTCTTCGGACTTGGGGCTTATCTGTACTTGATCTTCCGAGCGGGACCCATGCTTATATCAGACAACATATTTATCGGAGCTACATACGCACTATATGGTCACAGCCTGTGTAATAGATCCTAACACCACAGTAGGGCAAACACTAACTGATCCACCCAACCTTGCCTACTCCCTGATATAGAGTAAGCCCCTCCTAGCCCAGTGTGAGGACTGGTAGCATGCAACTGCCAAGTGTCGGCCACGTGGCACTGACGTGGTCGACTGCACGTCGGGACCCAACTGGGGGCCCTATCCTGCTGACAGGGTCCCTAGGCTGTGTTAGGCCCGCCATGGCTATGGACCGTGCTGGGGCACACTACTCACACTGTCTTGCCCTGTTGGTCATGTACACTGGACACGACCCTGACTGTGGTATCTGACCTATCTGTGTTCCCTAGGGTTCGGCACTGGTTACGAGCTCGTAACACTCCCTCCCCCTTAAGAGCCGTCTTGGTCCTCTAAGACAAAGTCTGGAAAAATCTTGCGAAGGACGCTGCCTCTTTCCCAAGTGGCATTCTCAACAGGCTGATCATTCCACTTAACCAGATATTCTCGGTATAGAGTATGACGAGTCTGCGTCTCTCTACTATCAAGAATCTCCTCTGGTTCATGTGGAGGTTGTTGAGGATCCAATGGGAGAACTAGAACACTGTCCCCTACCAGATTATCTGATCTGGTTAAGGCTTTTCGTAACTGACTTACATGAAAGACTGGAAAAACCTTACTGCTGTGTGGGAGTTCTAGTTCATAGGTGACCTCGCCTAGTCTCCTACTGATGGTAAAGGGACCACAATACCTTGGAGACAACTTAGCACACACTCCTGATTTGAGGGTTTTAGAGTCAACTGGGACTCTCAAGTAGACTTTCTCACCAGTGGAGAACTGCACATCCCGTCTGTGTGGATCTGCATAATGCCTGGCTCGATCCTGGGATTGTCTAATGCTATGCTTAGCATGTTCTATCATCTGGTTTAGGTCTTCTAAAAAGTTTTTGGCTGCTTCAACTTTTTCTTGTTTAAACCCTATAGCTGTGGGTGAGCGTGGCTGAAAACCGTACATCAGCATAAATGGGCTGTATCCCGTAGCTGAATGTTTGGTACTGTTGTAAGCAAACTCTAATATCGAGAGATACTCCTCCCAATTAGTCTGCCTCTTGCTGACATATGCACGAAGCATATCCTCCAGCACTTGATTTACCCTTTCTGTTTGACCGTCCGTCTGTGGATGGTCGGTGGTACTCATATTAAGTTTAGTATGGAGATGATGGAATACTGCCCTCCAAAAATTTCCAGTAAACTTACTGTCCCGGTCGCTGACTATGCCGGAAGGTAGACCGTACAATTTAAATAGCCCGTCTACAAACAACCTCGCTAACTCTGGAGCTCTAACGGTTGTTTTGGTCGGAATAAAATGAGCCATTTTGGTCAGACGGTCAACTGTGACCCATATAGCGTCATTACCCTTTTGGGTTTTAGGCAGGCCTACTATAAAATCCATGGAGATACTCTCCCATTTACCAGCTGGTATTTCTAAGGGATGCAACAACCCTCCTGCCTTTAAACGCTCTGCTGTATTTACTTGACATTTCTGGCAACTGGTTACATACTGGTGGACGTCCTTTTTCATACTGGGCCAGAAAAATTGCCTACGAAGAAGCTCATAGGTCTTCTGTATGCCTGGGTGTCCCGCGCTAGGATTGTCATGACATTCATATAGGACCTGCTGCCTATAATCCTTTGAATTGGGGACACATACTCTATCTCTATAGAGCAAGTACTCATCCTGAATGGAATACTGTTTCCATTTGAATCCTTGAGTCAACTGACCCTCAACCACAGGGGTTTGCTTGGGTAATACAGGCTCAAAATCCTCAACGTCATCTGACGACGTATACTCGGACTCATCATCATCCTAAACGGAAGCTACCGTATTCTTGGATTAACTGGCACCAGCCCCGGGAACTGGTTCTGGAGTCTGTAACTGTCTATTCTGGACTGAGTTCCAGATAATAGAGAAGAATGCATCATGCTGGCATTTCCCTCTCAAGGACTCGAGTAACTCATTACGAATCTGAGTAAAACTCAGCTCGTTTATCATAGGCATTCTGCTAAGGGCATCTGCTACTGTATTGAATTTTCCACGCCTTTATCTGATAGACATGTCAAACTCTTGCATCAACTCTGCCCAACGAGCTTTCCGACCTCTAAGCTCAGGTTGATTGCAAAGGTATCTGAGACTCTCATGGTCTGTCAGGACCTCAAAGTTGGCACCATACAAATAATGCCTCCAAGTCTTAAGGGCATGGACTATAGAAAAGAGTTCCTTTTCATAGGCACTGTACCTAGTCTGAGCTGGCTCGAGTTTTTTACTCTCGAACGCAACTGGTCGTCCACCCTGAGTTAGCACAGCGCCTACTGCAAAGTCGCTAGCATCTGTTTTGACCACAAATGGCTGAATGGGGTCAACGACTTTTAAGACTGGTGCTGTAGCTAAGGCTGTTTTGAGAGCATCAAAGCTCTCCTGTTGTGCGGACTCCCAAATGAACTCCTTTCCCTTCCCCTTAAGAAGATTTGTCATAGGGACTGCTATCTGAGCATATTCCTTGACAAATCGTCTGTAATATCCCGCCAGACCAAGAAAGATTTGAAGTTCCAAAATATTCTGAGGTCTCAGCCAACTGAGTATGGCTTTAACCTTATTTGGGTCCATCTTAATCCCATCTGAAGAGATAATGTGACCCAAATATGCTACTTCTTCAACGAAGAATTCACACTTGGATTGTTTAGCATAAAGCTTATGCTTTCTGAGCAGTCGAAACACCTTTCTGAGGTGTTTTAGATGCTCCTTCCTCGTTTTGCTGTAGACGAGGATGCCATCTAAAAATACGACTACAAACTTACCCAAGTATGGTCTGAGGACACTGTTCATCAAGGTCATAAAGGTAGCTGGAGCATTTGTAAGCCCAAATGGCATCACCTTAAACTCATAATGACCGTGACGAGTCCTAAAAGCTGTTTTCGAGACATCTTCCGATTTTATACGGACTTGATGATATCCCGATCTGAGGTCTATTTTGCTGAAAAACTTAGCCCCGTCGAGTTGATCAAACAACTCGTCTGCCCGAGGCATAGGGTATTTATTCTTAATTGTGACTTTATTGAGGGCTCTGTAATCTACGCAAAGACGCATAGACCTCTCCTTCTTTTTCACCAGTAGGACTGGTGAGGCCCATGGTGAACTACTGGTCTGAATTTGGCCTTTCCCAAGATAGTCTGTTAACTGCCTAGTTATTTCTTCATCCTCTGTTCGGCTGACCCGATACGGAGGTTTAGAAACAGGTGTTGTACCTGGTACTAGGTTTATTACATGATCTACCTCTCTGCTAGGTGGTAAACCATGTGGCAAATCTTCAGGAAAAACATCTTTAAATTTAGACAATAAAGTTTCTAATTTACTGATTTTTTGCTGAATAGAACTGGAAATAGAAACTTCAGGAATAAACTGAAAGTCACATAAGAATACCTGATGGTCTTCGTCTCCGATTAGCTGACAGAGCTCTGAACTGCAGACCATAGGGCTGTTGGGAACATCATGCTCCCCATGCAACTGGATCTCTCGGCCTTTATGCTGAAAGCTGAGGGTGTTCTCCTGATAGTTTCTGTGGAGGGAAGGTCCTAAACTGTAGAGCCAATCTCTCCCGAGAACAATGTCTGTTCGATCCAGGTGCATTATCTGAAAGTTTAATTTCATCTTGGTACCCCTGATTACCAAGATTTAACTTACTTACCATAGTTTCCCATATTTTTTTATCTTTCACCCTTAGCTAATGAAACTATGTACCTATGCTGACTAGGTACCTCTGGTAGTTTTAAGCTTTTTAACCAGGGTGTGGTTGATGAAATTATGGGTTGCCCCATCATCAACCATGACTCTTACTCGACTGGTTACCAACTTTCCCATGCATACGTACTAGGTCATGCGGGCCCAAAGCTGACTGGTTACCAACTTTCCCATGCATACGTACTAGGTCATGCGGCCCAAAGCTGAAGGGTCTCGCTAGCATTGCAGAGGTCAGCTGGCAACAGTGTTCATGATCTTCATGATACACTTTGATCTCAGAAGCTGCCGAGTCACTGGGGAACATACAGTCTGAACAAGATGAACTTGTTTTTTATCTTTTTTATCTTTTTTAGTGAAAGGCCCCTTGGGACACTGTCTGACTGTGTGTCCCTTGCCCATACACACAAAGCACAAACGTTCTTGTTTGGCTTTCTCAAAATCATCTGGTTTTAAGGGCTGTATGAGTGAAGGGCGTTTCTGAGGAGCTTCACCTTTTAAAGTTATCTTCTTTCTTTCTTTTTAAAAATTTCTTTTTAAATTGAAAGTCTTTCTGAGGAAGCTGCTCAGAAAGTGGTTGCTGTCTCGCTCTCTTCCTACCCACTGAATCATCATAGATTTGAGCATATCTGAGAGCTTGCTCAAGGGTAGTAGGCGAGTTTCTCTAGACCTCTACTTTATATTCATCTTTGAGGCCACGGACAAATCCCCTGATTTTCTGATAGTCATCCATATTTTTAATCTTAAAATTGCTTCTCGATACTGCGAGATATATTGGATGAGGGATTTATCCATTACTGTTCTTTCCCAGGCTTCCCAGGCTCTATCCAGTTCATTTTCTGGTAGAAATTCTCTTAGGAAAGCTTCTTCAAAAGCTTT